>JAJMCU010000021.1:0-152160 GCA_030573135.1 Clavispora asparagi
CTGGTGACGCTGCTATCGTCAAGATGGTGCCAACCAAGCCAATGTGTGTTGAGGCCTTCACCGACTTCCCACCTTTGGGTAGATTCGCCGTTAGAGACATGAGACAAACCGTTGCTGTCGGTGTCATTAAGGCTGTTGAGAAAACTGACAAGGCCGGTAAGGTTACCAAGGCTGCCCAAAAGGCTGCCAAGAAGTAAGCTTCCAGCTAATTCTATAGTATAGTATTGAAGGTAATTTCTCTGAATGTCGGATGTAGTTTAAAGTGGTGGTGATGTTAGGGTCTGGTGTGCAGGGGTTGGCATGCCTGCTTTCCCGTCGCTCGAGTTCTTTGGAGTGCATGCGGCCGCCAGCACGTGCTCAGCCGCTCTCGGTAATTTTATCCATCAGGCCCTTGACTCTTTTCTCCATTTGCAGACGGTAAGTAAGGTTGGAGTACTGTCTATTTACTTCTCTCGTGTCTCTTTTGCCGCTTTCTTCTTCTTCTTTTTCATCCTCCTCTTCTTCTTCGTCTTCTCATCATGGCTACTCGCGGCGTCGCTCTCTTTGAAGAAAGAGACTACAATCATGCTACTGACAACACCTACAAGCGGCTCCGTTCTGAAGCCAGCGGGTTTCAAGATAAAAGAGCTGCTCTTTCCAAGCAATCGCAACAGGCGTACCAGCGTGGTGATAAACAGGAAGCACATGAACTCAGTCAACAGGCCAAAGCAATGTTGCAGAAGGCCATTGATGCCGACCGCAAAGCAGCGGAGTATGTGTTCAAGGAGAACAACGCCGACTCGGCCGGAGACGAAATCGACTTGCACGGTTTGTATGTGACGGAAGCGGAGTGGATTCTCCAAACCAGACTTGCGCAATGTGCCAAAACGAACCAGTCGCACTTGAAGGTGATTGTGGGTAAAGGGTTGCACTCGGCCAATGGTGTGGCCAAGTTGAAGCCTGCGGTGGATGCCATGTGTGAAAAGAGCGGATTGCGCCATCATATTGACCCAAAAAATACCGGTGTGATGGTGATTGACTTGGCCAACTCCGACAACGTCTCCATTCCTAACGAATGGCACCAACAGCTGTACAACCAGCCGCAATACCAACAGCTGCAACAACCTCACTACCAGCAACAACCTCAGTACCAGCAACAACCACAATACCAGCAACAACTGTCCAATTCCGACAATGGCCTTGTGGGGATTTTGTTGAAGGCATTCTGTGCCTGTATCAGCAAGTAGATGGCTGTGTACTTTAGACCTAGACACATATAATGTATTATTAGATGCTACCACTTTTTTGATGTCCGTCGCTTCTGTTATGTTAAGCTACTGTAGATCTGAAACCTCCATACTATCCATACTGTCTATATTATCAATACCATCGACCCTATCCGTACTATCCATATTATATACGCTATCCACATTATCCATACTTCCCCCTCCTAATATCCTCTGAACGTCTGCCATCTTCTAGTTACCTGTTCCCGTTACTCATTTCTTGCCTCCAGTAAACTTCACAACTTCTCTTTCCCACTTCGTCACCTCGCTACGCAACCCCGTTAGCTCTGTTTAACTTATCTTAATTATACACTAACAAGCACATCCGCCGCCCTCATTCTCCAAGTGAATGTTGATCGCATCGTTGTAGTCGTCATTGATGTCGTTGCGTGCGCCATCATTGAGTTCTTCTTGCTGCAACGCCATCTTCGCCACCACTTCAAACGCAGACTCCACATTAATCGAGTCCTTGGCACTGGTTTCAAACACCGGGTAGTTCAAGCCTCCCAACTGGTTGTTGGTAATATTCAACAACTTTTTCGACAACGATGGGATCTTCTTGCTCTCGTCCACGTCGATCTTGTTGCCGATGATGATGAACGGGAAGTCCTGCGGGTTCAGCACATTGGATTGGATAAGAAACTCGTCTTTCCATGACGCCAAATTGTTCAACGACTTTTCGTTGGTCACATCGTAGCACAACACACAGCAGTCTGCACCACGATAGAATGCCACTCCTAAACTCTGGAACCGCTCTTGGCCTGCCGTATCCCAGATTTGCAACGAAACCGTCTTGTTATCAATGGTCAAATCTTTCGTTAAGAAATCGGCACCAATCGTGGCCTTGTACTGGTGGGAAAACTTGTTGTTGACAAATTGCTGCATGAGCGAGGTTTTGCCGACTCCGGAGTCACCCAAAATGATCACCTTCAACAATGTTTTCTTGCGTGCTGACATGATGGGGTTTGAATTTGTTGAGCGTCAATAATAATGATAAGACAATGTGTGGTGCACGGGTGTCCCCGCTAATACCCGAATTGTTGAATAAATCGGCTGGGCGGAGATACAAGGATGGAGCGAGAGGAGAAATCGAATGATCGTCAGCTTGTTAAAGGTCAATATACTACAACGGGGTTGTGTTTTTTTCTCTGTTCCAACGTCACCCTGGTTCAGTGATGCCGTTCTCAATCGGGAGAAATTGCGCACAAATAATGCCAGAGCAAGTTACTGACCACAATCAGTTGTCTAGAACCTAGCAATATTTGTTTGCTGGATCTGAAAGTCCCCAGAGCAAAACATCGTATTTGTCTACCAACACTGTTGTGGCACGCGGTTCAGCTCCATTCCATCTTGACTTCATTCACGGATTGGCAATTATACTCAAGAGGACTCACTACTTAGCACTACTTTGCACTCACTACGGCGCAATAACTCTCATTACCAGCAACACTCGCCTTGCAGACCTGTTTTTCTCCTCAACCTAAGAAATGCAAACTGACGTAAACAGCTCCGCCATCATCTTCCTCGGCCCAAAGACAGCAACATAACAACCGTTTTGGTTATTCCCAACTTCGTTTCGTACCTTTTGTCTGCATACGCACCGTGCGTGTGCAATAAACGATGACCTCCGGCCCCCGCTAGATAACCGATTTCGTTTCTGCAGGAATCCGACCTCCGATCCATAGATTACTTCTCCCGCCAGGGTTGCCGTCGTTCCCTATATCAGTCTTTTTCTGGTGTTAACTTGTTCTTCTCTCTTATTTCTTTCCTAAAACCCCACCAGCATGACAACGCTCATTTCATCGGTTCAATTGACCAGAGCGAGCAAATACAAGCTCAATGATGGTCACTACATTCCGGTAGCAGGATTTGGCGTGGCTGACATTCCATTGGATCAGGTTCACGACCTTGTATACGAAGCATTGGTTCAAGGGTACCGCCAGATTGATTCCGCGGTTTATTACGGCAACGAAACGGAATCAGCCCAAGCCATAGCCCAATTTTTGAAAGACCATCCGGATAGGGCTAAACGGTCGGATATCTGGTTCACTACGAAAATCAATGACACTCAACAGGGCTATGAGGAGGCCCAAAAAGCTGTTTCCGAGATTGCTGACCGGGTCAAGCCCTATATTGGGTATGTGGACTTAGTATTGATTCACGTTCCGGCGAAAAGCAAAAACGTCCGGTTACAAACGTGGAAAGCTTTACAGGAATTTGCCTCCAACCCCTCCAATGATGTTTTGCGTATCCAATCGATAGGGGTTTCGAACTACGGCGCAAAACACTTGGAGGAACTTCTTGAATGGGATGGGTTAACCATTCCGCCTGCAGTCAACCAGTTAGAGTTGCATCCGTGGTTGCCCAGGCACGATATTCGGGAAGTGATGCTAAAGTACAATATTTTGCCCCAGGCATACTCGCCTTTGACTCGGGGAAAGAAGTTTTCCGACCCGGAGCTCGTAAAGTTGGCGAAGACCTTCAACATGTCCGTTCCGGAAATTCTTCTCCGGTGGGCGTTCATTCAGGGATTTGTGGTGTTGGCGAAAACGGCAAACAAGAACCGGATCAAAGAAAACATTGCAATTTTACCTGAGGCCCCGAAAGATGACCCGTTGGGCGAAAAAACAAACTGGGGAAAAGTGGACTTGGACTTCGAGTTGTTAAAGGCATTGGATATGCCTGACTCGAATGAGGTGCTTGTGATTTCCTCTGCCGACCCCACCATCTACCAAAACACTGTCCAATAGATTATAACACGTAGATCGTTTACAGATAGAATATACTGAATTTTGTTTTATATCGGGTATAGTTTCATACCAGGTGATGCAGGTGATAAGAGTTATTTAGGACACATGGCCTGCAGCCAGGGAAGGATGCTGGATGTATGAAACGCTGCAGCCTCATGCACCGATCCCAATTTGTCTCTCCTTTACCGGCTGGGCCAATCATGAACCGAAGTTGAAGTTTCAATTGTGGCTCCGGTTGTATCTTTTTTTGGCTTGCGTCTAGGCTGGCTTTTTCCGCGTCATCTTTGTTCTCATGCTCTTATGTTACGTTTTGTTAATCCCGGAACTGCATTTCCTACACCAAAACGTATTTTTTCAGCATTTCCAATGGAAATTGGGTTCCCTTAATTTTATCGGGTATCGTGGTATCTAATTGTGGCCTCCACAATTGTTATTCTCTGCTTCCTGTCTTATTTCTACTTTGTTCCTTCTCTTTCGTCACTACTTTTTTTCGTCCCTGACTTCTTATCTTGGGACTGGACGTGGGCGTAAAGGTGCACCTGCATGCATTATGACTACTTATTACGTACCCAGGGCCCCTTTTACGCGCAAAATTGTCACCATTACTAAAATGCATGGAACTGCAGACACATTGGTGGGGTAGGTATTTATAGGCCGCCGTTCCTCCACCCCGTATTCCGAATCAAATAAGTAACACCCTTGTCTACAAAATGGCTCCAAGAACTGCAATCATCACATATTCGCTCTACCACCACATCCACAAGTTGGCATTGGCCCAGCAAGAGGGTATTATCGCTGCAGGTGGTGCGGCTGACATTTTCAAGGTGGCTGAAACTTTACCAGAGTCGCTTGTGCAGAAATTGGGCGGTGTTCCCAGACCAGATGTGCCAGAGGCTACGCCTGACGTCTTGAAGGAGTACGATGCGTTTTTGTTTGGCATTCCTACCAGATTTGGCAATTTCCCCACTCAATTCAAGAGTTTTTGGGACCAAACCGGCGCTTTGTGGGCTTCCGGTGGGTTGATCGGCAAGCCTGCCGGTATTTTCGTTAGTACTGGTACTTTGGGTGGGGGCCAAGAAACCACCGCTATCAGCACCTTGTCTACGTTGGTGCACCACGGTATGGTTTACGTTCCCTTGGGTTACTCTCACGCCGGAATGGCTGACAACTCCCAAGTGCATGGCGGCTCTCCATGGGGTGCAGGCACTTTTGCTGGTGCCGACGGTAAGAGAGAAGTGACTGAGTTGGAGTATGACATTGCGAAGACCCAGGGTAGTTCGTTCTATAACACTATCAAGAAGTTTTAGAGCTGGGCAGATTTAGATTTTACGGTGCTAAGAATACATCATTTAGGATACTTGCTGTAATTGTGTTTGCTGTCAGGCGAAAGAACACGGGCAGTTATGTGGCATTGCCCATTCATAATTGGAATTGACCGGGCGAGCCAAGTGGTAACAAATCATGACGCTAACAATAGATGTAAGTACTTTTTTGGATGCGAGCATAACAACTGTGCCATTTAAACCATGAGGAGCTATCGATCTGCGACATGGAATCACATAAACTACCGTTGGTAAGATATAGGTACGTACTTAATATATCCATTGGCGTCCTTGGATTATTGTCGACGTTATTGAAACATAATCAGATCCGATTCACGTTACGCCGTAAAACGATGAAAATAAAATCCAACCCCAGATTCCGGACCCAAGCGAAGCACAGTGAGAATTAAGCTCAACCCAGGCAGCGCTTCTGGTGCGAAGTTTGTCACCCACCTAAATCAGAGCAAATGGTTATTCGCCGACAAAGATATTCCACACTACCAAAAACTGATTTTTCATCGCCATCCCAATTGGCTACCACCAATTTCCTCCGCATTTCCTCCCCATTTCCTCAATATCACCCCAATATCAGCCCCAATATCCATCCAGGTGTTTTTCGCAGTCCTCGCTCTTTTGTGCCACGCACTCCCTACCTACATAGCGCCAACAATTTCATCGGTTCAAACCACAAACATGTCTAAACCCCACAAACCCGTCAGACAGGACTACATCTCCAAACCTCGGTACATTAACAACCTACCCCCTCCACCGTTGAACCCCAAGTTTCTCAGGTACAATCTCACGGAAACTGTCACCCCCCACCAGGAAAATGAACAGCTTCTCAGCTCGCTTTTCCGCAAAGAGAACTTTGTTCAGTTCATCGGCCAGGTGGACGAGGAGTTTGGCATGGCGTTAAACCCACTCCAGAACCGTGGATTCTTGGACGGATCGAACGAAAAGGCCATTTTCGCCAACAACAGCGTGCCGTTACACCCCAAAGACAGAGCGCTCTTACGAGACGCCGGAATCGCCTTCATCAACAAATCCGAACCCGGCGTATCGTTCTTGAGAAGAACCGAGTACATTGCCGAGCGCCACGCCGCCAACCGCGCAGAGGAGAAGGCCCAGGCCAGTGCCAAGGTCGAAAGGGAAGAAAACCACGATCCGGACACCCAGCTCCGGGCCGTGGAGCAGAGCTTCGACCAGGCGCAGCTGTCGTTGGCCGGATACGCCCATTTGAAGCATCCGCGCAAAAAGAACTTGCGGGCGGTGGCCGCGTGGCCACTTTTGCCCGATACGTCTATGATGGATACCAAGTTCTTGACGGTCAAGTTTACCGGATCCGCATCGCTCAGCAGAGAGTTGGCGGTGTTGCAAAGACAGGAGAAGGAGAAATACGATGCGGACTTTCATCGCGATGCGTTGCTGTCTGCGTTGTATAAGCCCATCACCTCGGAAGACGGCGAGTGGGTCAGCTTCTACCAGTTGAAGGATAAGAAGGCGGTGGGCGAGTTGAAGGAGAAGTTGCAATCGACGGAAAGAGAGCAGCCCATGAACTTGCTCGACGAAGACGACCAGCTGGGGCTGTTCCGGTTCCGCCACACCAAGAACTACGACATGCAATACCACCGCTCCAACAAGGCGTACGAGGAGCTTGCGCTCAAGTTTGTTTCAGACGAGCCGGGCTCGAAGAAACGCCGCGCCACTTACTACTACCCCATTTCGGGTCGTGTGGAGTTGAAGAAGCACAGAGCATCAACCAACACTGAGATCAACCGGTTTTTGGACGAGAGCACTGTGGATGTGATCAACCTCAAGGTGCGCGAGCCCAACACCAGCGAGTTGAAGAAGATGGACACCATTCGGTCGGAATACGATCCGATGGAGTACGAGGGTGAGGATGAGGCTGAGGAATTTGACGAAGGTGATGTGGCCGACGAGTTTGACCGGGCGACAGAGGCGGAGAATGCAGAGTAGTTGCGGCACGTGTATTCTGGACAATAAACCGACTAGACTGACAGATTGTAGTGCTGAAACTAGTTTTGATAGTACGGGAGTGCTAAAGAACCGAGGGTGTTTAAGCACTGAGAAAAGCACCGAGAGTGTTAGAGAATGGAGAAGATTAGTGAGTACTAAAGTACTGAGAAAAGTACGGAGAGTACTGAGAGTAGTTTTGCTATTAGCACTGAGAGCACCACTGACACATTGTAACATTGACCGCTCTATTGATAGCACTGAATGATGTGGTACTGAATGACATATAGTACTATACCAGACCCTTCATGATCACTACGGTAGGAACGCGAAGGCATCACGGAGCATGAAATTTTAGACAATCACAGGAACCATCTACACAATCACGCAGTTCCCCTTTTTCCTTTTCTTCTCCTTCGCTTTGAGATTTCCCTCCGGTGGGCTGTCTGGTGATTTCTTGGTCGCTCTCTCGGAAACAGTTGCTTCCCTCTGTTTCTTTCGTCCGGAATCGTAAGTGGACTGCAACTTCTTCGCCATCGCCGCATCTTCCTCTGCCTGCAACTGCCTCACCACCGCCAAATCGTCCGCGTCCAGAATGGGCTCATCATCAAGCGGAACAAAGTCGCCGGTGAAGAAAAGGTCGTCGTTGCCCGAAGCGGAGATCATTGACTGCCACACAAAACTGGGCCGCTTGATAAATGCCGTGTCGGTCAAAAGCAGGTAGAAGTCATGGTTGGTGCCCTTATACACCGTGGAGAAGTGGTTGTTGCGGAAGAATATCGCCACGCTATCCGCGTCTATCTCAGCATCCATCAGCGTAAGTCCGAACGGGGTTAGTTGCGTGCTGTTCTGCTCCAACCATTGCGACACGCCTCTTGTTTCTGCCTCTTCGGCCGTGAGCATGAAATCCTGCAACGCATCAAACGTTTGTAGCCGCAGAATCACCTCCTCCAGTTCCTGGTCCTGCTCTCCAGGCTGCCAGATCCAGCCGTGGACAAAATTCAACCCAAAGGCTCCAAAAATAGTGGTGGACAAATCGTGGGGCGGGAACCGGCCCGTTGCCACATTGGGATTCACCGTAAGGCCGGTGTGCAAGAGTGGAAGCGAATCGAGAAGCTGCCTCACCACTTCCGGGTCTACCAGTGGAATCTCAAGAAGTATGTCGCCTAAACAAGAAAGAAGATCTGCCAACAGAACACGGCCACCCACATGCTTCGCGAGCAACGTTCTGAGGCCAGCTGAAGCCGCAGGCGTAGACGATGGAATCTGATCGTGTAGTAACGCCGTGGTTCTCGACTCAATATCCGCAGCCAAAAGGAAGGTGTTTACTAGAGCAATCAAAGGGCATGGTCCGTTTTCTTCCTGAAGAAGAATGGGGGTTTTCTGCTCGTACGCCGACCAGGTGATTTCCTTGACGGGAAACTCGATTTCGGCCATGGTAGGTGGGATGAAATGGGTCAATTGGTTTCGCCAATGCGGGATTTCCATTCAGGTATTGATTCTACCTTGAGATCTTGTATATGCGCCGATACGGAATTCCCAATTTGCTGTGGAGCAGGATTAATGGGTATATATATCAATTCTGGGGAACCTGTATGCACACAGGCGGAGTCTGGGGAGTCCGTGATATCGGAACGGTGCAGGAAAGAGCTCCCAGGCATGGCTATGCCAACGGGGTGTCACTGATGTGACTTTGAAACGGATTTTTCCGTCATTTCCGTCAGCTATTATTGGTAATACAACACTATCGGGATGTTCCCTTGTAGTACGACTCCGTAGGTGTTTCGCACGGGAAAACCCGATCCGCGATAAGCCTAACTAGTCGTTTTAGTGCACCCTCTAATGCCCCTATTCGTATGTGTCTAGCCACGTGAGAGCTGTGGTCTTTAGGCGTTGAACATTCAACAGCATTAATACGGATATATCGGGGTGCTCTCTTGTATCGATTCGATTATCTTATATTGATCTGTACACTAAAGTCTACCCAACATGAAGAAACCCAACGCCAACAAGGTAAACACAACAAGGCTAATGGCGGCATTGGTTTTGAATTCTTCTTCAGCAATCACTTCCGCCCCACTTCTGTCGAAAGTTCCTCTGTTAAGGATGTTTTCGTTGATCGGTTGACGCTCCTTACGCACGTGCGGTGGAATGGCACCCTTGGTAGGATACATGGTTTCGCAGAGCTGTTCAATTTGTCCAAGCTTGATACCGATCTTCAAGTAGTTTGGATCTTTGACGTCAGACTTCTGGTTGATCACGCGCACGTAATGTCTGAAGATATCCACCACGCCGGGCAAGGTTCTGGAGTAAAGAATCAACTTGCAGGTAGTTCCCTTTCTGATCTTGACATTCTTCTCCAACACGTTAACGTTGTTGTAGATCTCGGCCAAAGTGGCAATCGCCATCACCTGCGGAATGGCACAGAAGTTGAATGAGGTGGATTCTCTGATCAATGACAAGTAGGTCAATACATCAGGCACGTGCTCCAACGCGTTCAACACCAACTCGCTGATACACTGAACACCACTCATTCTCTCCTCTGGCTTGTTGAAGAAGTTAGGCAAGCTTTCGGTGTACTTAGACCACACTTCGCGGGGGTAGAACGAGCGGCCATCCTCCAAATCCTCGTGGTAGTCTCTAATGATGTTGGTCTTCTGCAAAAACAATCCCATCGATTCCGACAACTGGTAGTTGTCTGCTTGCACCTCAGAATCGGCAAAGCCGGCCAACACCATAAGGTCACTCAAACCTTCGCCAACAAGACCCGCAACGTAGTGACAGTACAAGTCGAAGTCCTTAATCGTCTCCACACCGTTAGTGTTGAACTTTTCATCCAAAATGTAGTCCGCCATACCGTTGCCCATTTTGTAGGTGATCTTCTTGACAATGTCTTGGTACTCAGGCTTCAACTTGTGGTACTCAATCAAAATGTACTGGAACTCTTCCAACACAAGTCTGTCCTTCTCGTTAGGTCCGCACCCGTTGAAGTTCCAATCCTTAAGGAGCAATTTCTCGTCAAAGGTGCGCAACAAGGGCACCTTGATCTTAGGATCAAGGGTCATGTCATCTTCAACCGTGTCCAATGCTCTCAACACCAAGTAGAAAATCATGATGGCATCTCTCAATTCCGGGTGCAATTCTTTGATCACAGCAGAGAAAGACCGAGATGTAAGTTCCAAAAACTGGTAGCATTTCTTCAACGATTCAGGGGCATCATCAAGTACCAAAGGGTACATCGACTTCTTGAACACAAAGTATTGGAGCGCAGCCCGAAACTCCGTGGGGTGGGCGAGTAATTGGAGTAATTTTCCCATTGTAAGATTTGTTGGACGAGCCGATGGTTACCACAAAGCAAAAATTTGGAACGAAAGCGTAAATGAATAGAGCTAGACTAAGGTTTCAAAACAAATCGTTTAGAAACCAGACGCAGATATGAACGGTCTTGGAATAGCAGTAAAATACACGCTAGTAGTTACTCGTTTATACGAACGAACGATGCTCAAAATTCGCGATCCGCTGATGTCGATACAATACGCGACAAAACCCGCAACTGTTTTCTACATTATTCCAATTCTCCTCTATATGTGTGATATCTTATGGTTCTCTGAGTGGGCATTTCTCTTTGGTGAAGATTTGGTAAATGATTTTTCCGCCAAGTATGGCGTTTTCTTCGTATTTGCCCTATATTTGGGGGGTTGGGGTTAGGTTAGTATGCACTCCAAAGTGGTGCTCCTATCAATGGTACGGAAATAATGTCACATATGACGGTGACCATGTTTTTATTATATTATTTGGCTACTCAAGTTGGTGGGCATTTATTGTGCTTCCACTAACGAGAGAAACATCAGAATGGCCAAATTGAGGATTCACGCGGTTTGGGTTCACGACCCCGGATCTCACCCCCCGATTCTCAATCCCCGATTCTCACCACACCATTCTATCACCCCGGTTCTATCACAACGTCCTTAATCAGGCTCACATCATTAATTAGGCCCGTCCGCTTCATTTCTTACGGACAGCAATACTTTTAGAGTGGCTATTTCCCATTCTCGATCTTTTCGAACCAGCGTCTTGCTGCCTTGATGTTATCCAAGATCACCAAATCTTCTCTGGTGCTGTGAACATTCGCCTGGACATCCCTATCCTTAAGAACAATCATGATGAAAAGATTGTCTGTGAGAACGTCAATGTAGAAGTGAGATCCGTTCGATCCACGGATAACAAGATTGTGGAAGTTTGTTCTGAGTTTGCTGATGGATTGTTTGTACGTTTTGATAATGTTGGAGATCTTCTCAAACCGCTTGGGGTCCAATGACTCTGTAGTGCCGCTTAGTTCGCTTGCATTTTGCCTCTGTAATTGCTTTTGAATGGAGGCGGTCGACGATATCACCAAGAAGGTGGTCTTCTCGAACAAAATGATCTCCTCCGCATCAAGAACCTGGTTGAACTTGAGCAAATTGCTGTTGAACAAATTCATGTTCGGAATTAAAGAGCACACAATCAGTGACCATGCTTTGTATAACGACTCGTCCCAAATCGAGGTGGAGAATCCAACTAGCTTAAACTGGAAAGGGTTGGATATGTTCTGCAATTTGTCCATCATAATAGAGAAGAGCTCCTCACGTTTATCGATCTGCACCAAATCCATTTTATGTAGCAACACAAAGATCTTGGCATCCGGACTGAACTTCTGAAGATTGGTAAGTGCCCGAACGAAAATGTCGATATCCTTGTTAATCGACTTCGACTCAACGTCAAACACATGGATGAGTACCTGCACCATCTTGAAAATATGGTCTTTCTGGGTGGTGAAATAATTGTCCATGAAAACATCCTGGCCACCACAATCCCATAAGTTCAACGTCATGTTACCCAAAAACCGAAGGTGGGAATGTTCCACGTCGATGGTAGCACCTAATCTGCGGGTATCGAAAGCGGAATAGTTGGAAAAAATGATGGAGCGCATGGAACTTTTTCCAGAGCCCGAACGGCCCATCAAAAGGAGCTTCTTTCTTGAAGATTGGGACATGGCGAAAGATGTTGATAACGAAACGAGCACCGATTACGTTACCGCACTATGGGGGGAGTGAACACCCGTGCATCATTATGTCACGTGTTATTCGCTCCCCGGTTGAGATGGATGGGTCTTCTCCCACATTTTCTCGTCTTTCCCACCAGTCCCAACTAGAGCGTTGTGGATACGAATCGCTATAGAATCATTTGGAGCAAGGGGTGTGTAACGGTGGGTATTCTCCCTTCATGCGATGACCAACTTAATGATGTGTCAATTTGACGAGTAGTGCAATACCGCACTTGCCCATTACGCTGCACCAAACCGATACTGCACCTAACCCATTCTGGGAAAATAACGACCGGGTTCGCCAAGTCTTGTTCTGCACGTTGTTTTAGCTGTGAGCGGAAAAGCGCGTGGGTAGCCGTTATGCATTGCAGCGTTCTTAACCTTTCCTGCACTTCAGCGACACTAGAGATGTCTGAATATATGTGCAGTGGGTGTGTGCAGGTTTGTGATTTCGAGCCCGCTATCGGGCTCGATGAGCAATGACAAAGGCGGGCAGATGGAATTGACTGAGTGTCAGCGGGATTTCGCCCGGTGTTTTTCCCTGTTTTCAGGGCACCCTACACGACCTTCTGGCCCTTGTAGTGTACTGTTAGACAACTCCTTTGACGTACTGAGGGTCAAGTGTAACTGTGGCTCAGAGGTGATGAGATGCACGATAAGATTTCTCAGCTCTACAGATTTTTTACAGAGATGCGCACGTGAGTACTGGCAATTTATATGTGGCTTAATGCGCAACAGAGGTAGGAATAGTACTATAAATATGCCTTCCGTACCCCATATAGTTGTAGTGCATTTTTATTGACATGCTGTTTTTGAAGGAACCGCTTAGCCGGTTGAAGTGGGGCTTTTTGCCCGTCAGAAGAATTGTTGATGAGGATATCACTGAAGATGCCACTGGCGTGGATCAGGTTGATGAAAAAGAAAGTTTGCAAGACAGCAACTACGAGGACGGCACCAATGAAATTGAAACTGAGGTCCTAGAATACAGAGACGAGGCCAACCGCAAGTGGTACAAATTCTTTGATGAGTACGAGTACAGAATCAACAAGAATGCCCGTAGCCAACACAAGTGGTACAAGTGGTTCGATGAGAATGACACCCCCGCAGAGAGGAAGTTGATGTGGAAGATTGACATATTGTTGACTTTCTACGCGTTCATGGCCTACTGGGTCAAGTACTTGGACCAAACTAACTTAAACAATGCTTACGTTGCCGGTCTTCTGACATCGCTTGGCATGAAGGGAAATGACCTTGTGCATACACAAGTGTTGTTCAATGTGGGTAACATTGTGTTCCAGATTCCTTTCATGTACATTTTGTACGGTTTGCCATTGAACTACGTGTTGCCTGCTTTGGATCTTTGTTGGTCTGCGTTGACCGTGGGTACCTACAAGGTGAACACGCTTGGGCAATTGAAGGTGCTTCGTTTCTTCATTGGAGCGTTTGAGGCTCCTTCCTATTTGGCATACCAATACTTGTTCGGTACGTTCATTTTCAACCCAGCGATGATTGCGAGAAGATCCATGTTTTACTACTTTGGTCAGTACCTCGGTATCTTGACCTCGGGTTTGCTTTCGGGTGCTATTTTGCGTTCTTTCCAAGACAGAGGTGGTATCGAAGCATGGAGATGGATCTTCGTCTTTGATGGTGTGATCTCGTTCATTGTGGGTATCCTTGGGTTCTACATGCTTCCAGGTACACCTACTGACTGTTACTCGATCTTTTTGACCGATGACGAGATCAGATTGTTGCGTCGTCGCTTGAAGGCCAACAACACTGCTGGTAGACCTCAAGTTAATGTGCTTAAATCCCTCCTTTCTAAAGACGTATGGAAGTCCATTTTTACCTCGTGGGAGATTTATGTGTTGACATGGTGGAACATGCTCTGTTGGAACAACAGTAACGGTGCGTCTGGTGCGTACGTCTTGTGGTTGAAATCTCTCGACCGTTTTGGCGCAGGCAAGCTTCAGGACTACACTGCCTTGACTCCTGGTCTTGGTTTGGCCTGGTTGTTCCTCACCTGTATGTATGCCGATTTGTTCCACCTGAGATGGCTGGCGATCTGGCTCTCGCAAGTGTTCAATATTACCGGAAATGTGATATTGGCGGTGTGGGATGTGCCTGAGGGCGCGAAATGGTTTGCGTGGTGCTTGCAATACTTTGGATGGGCTATGGCTCCGGTGTTGTACTCGTGGCAGAATGATATCTGTCGTAGAGATGGCCAAAAGAGAGCGGTGATTTTGGTGGTGATGAACATCTTGGCCCAATCCTCCACCGCGTGGATGTCGGTGATTGTGTGGAAAACAGTTGAGGCGCCTCGTTTCTTGAAGGGTTACTCGTTTACCGCCAGCAGTGCAACCGCATTGTGTTTGTGGACACTTGTTGTTTTGTGGTTCTACAAGAGACAAGAAAGAAAGTACGCCAGACAAAACGGTATCGTTTTGTACAACTCCAAGACCGACCCAGAGCCAATTGTTGTGCGCGAAGTTGTGAATGATACGAAGAGTGGTTCATCGTCGCTGACTGAACCCGAATCTCCCAAGATCTAATGAATTCTTTCCACCACTTTACAACTATACTAATATACTAATTAATCACCTTCTTAGTAGCCGTGTCGGTCACATCGTTGTCGGTAATATTATTTGCTCGTGATCGCCGTACTAGTAGTCCAAACTCGTGGATTGGTACTTGAATATACTTGGAATACTCCAAAATTAGCTCGGCGCCATAGAACTCATGTAGTCTGCCTTCAATTCTTAGTTTCAATACGACCTGGGAATTCCAGCTTACTTTTCCGATTCCCCACATCTAAAAACATATGGTTGGGAACCCGTTGTGGCCATCTGCAGGGTGTTTTTTTTTTTTTTTGGCACGCAGCAGTAACCGTCCTGCGCCTGCATCACCACATACAGCATGTCAAGCAAACCTGTTGAAATAACCTATTCCTAAATCACCAATTGTTATTGGTCATAAATCATGCCACTTTCAAATAACCAAATCTTTCGATTGGGAAAGAATTGCAAATGTGCTTTTGCGTATACTGATTCGAAGCAAGCAGACCGCCTATGTCTGCCTTTGACAATCCAGTTGGCAATTGGTGCGATTGTGTCATTTATATCTCAGTCCCGTCTTCTCTTCTCGATATTCGGCCGATTGACCCCCCAATTTTTCCAATTATTATGCTTCTCACGTTTATGCTGAGCTGCTTTACGATAAGCCCACGTTGGGGAATGCGTTACATACAGTAAAGGTCCTCCACGTGCGGCCACTCTTACAGTATTTATATCTCCAGGGAAATGTTCGGCTGGAAATGAAAATTCGAGATTGTTCAATTGCAGAGATTTCACGTTGATGTTGGTTCGGGCTTGTTTTCTCTTGTTTGTGGCCGCCACTTGTTGGGCCGTCACCATCAACAACATCGACTCCATCAAGAACCAGATCCATGCACGTGATGTCCCGTATGGGTCTGTGTTAGATTCCACCTTTAGTGCCTTGTCATTGGAGGAACAAGACTTTATTGACATCAATTTGAACAAATTGGTGAAATATAATGGTACTCTGTGTCAAAAATGTCACAACAAGGTGGTTTATGCCCAGGATTTGATGTCGGAAAACCCAGATAAGCTGCACTTGATCTCATTGATGCTCTATCAATATTGCTTGACAGAAAACAAGAATAAGGATAGCAAGTGTGAGTTCGTGGATTTTTTTATCACCACAAATACGTACACTGACTCTGCTCGCAATGCTGCCTCTGGTCCTGCTGGTGGGTTTGAAGGTGCTACCTCGGTGAACTTTTTTGATAACGATTTTGTGCAAATGATCAAGAACTTTAATACTTCTTCGAACATTTCGCTTGATTACTACTGTCACTACAAGGGCTCTTACTGTGCATTGCCTGAGACTCCGGACTTGGCTACCATCATCGATTTGGAGTCGATGTGGCCGGCCAAGGATGCCAAATATTACGAAGAACCCGTTTATAACTCGTCTAGAGACCGCTTTAACGTCTTACATGTTTCGGATTTCCATAATGAGCTCCGCTTTCAACCGGGATCTGAAGCAAATTGCTCACAAGGCCTTTGTTGTCTCCCGAAGTCTTATAACTCTGATTTGACCACCTCCTCTTACAACTTCACCTCGGTATATGAGCTCGCGGGAGCGGGAAGCAACATGAACCTCTCATTCTATCCTCACGCTCATTATGACGAAAACAACACCTATATTGCGGGTGAGTACTACGATTTTCCGTTGTCTCGGGGCTGGGATTTTGCATGGACCCCTGCTTCGACTTTTGGGAATTACGAGTGTGATCCACCAGAGGTGTTATTGAACCATAGTTTAAACCACATTAGTGGCACTGCTGAGGAGAACAAGTACGAGTTTTCCATCTTCACTGGTGACATTGTGGATCACGACGAGATCCACTGCGATGCCAACACCACCAAATTTGCTGAGATCAGGTCATACAAGATTATGAAGCACTTCTTGAAGGACATTCCCATCTTCCCTACTTTGGGAAATCACGACACTTTCCCATACGGTCAGTTGGCGCCACAAAAGCTTGGAAATACCACGTTGGACTCTTCTGTGTACCATTGGAATGACGAGCTCATGAGTGAACTCTGGACATCCAACGGTTGGCTCAACAAGTCTGAACAAAAAGAGATCAAGCTGCACTATTCTGCATTCGCTACCACTACTGATAGAGGGCTCAAGGTGATTTCGTTAAATTCCAACTGCTACTATCAGAAGAACTTGTACTCTTATGTGAACATGGAAGCCGAGCCCGACCTTTTTGGGCAATGGGAATTTTTGATTGACGAATTGGTTGAATCCGAGAAGAAGGGCCAAAGAGTGTGGATCTTATCTCATATCCCTGCGGGAGACACTGATGCCTTGCCCATTCAGTCGGAAATATTTGCCCAGATTGTCGAGAGATTCTCTCCCTACACTATTGCCAATATTTTCTATGGCCACACCCACAAGGACCAGTTCAAGGTGTTGTACTCGAACGAACTGACACCGGTAAATATGGCTTGGGTTTCGCAGGCGATTACTCCGCTTGGACCGGCAAATCCTTCGTGGAGATACTACGAGGTTGAAGATGAATCGTTCAACATCATGAATGCGTACAACTATTACGCTCCGCTCAACGCCACTTGGGTCAATGGGTCCAGTGAGCCCGAATGGTTGTATGAGTACAACCCAAGAACAACTTACGACACCGAGGGGGAATGGCCGGACTCTTCTCCATTGAACGCCACTTTCTGGGACAATTATGTGGTGCAACGGTTGAGAAACCAGCTGGATGTGGACTTTAACCAGTTGTACACCAATTTGCTCTACAGGAACAATCCGTACGTTCCTAGTTGTGCCAACGACTCCAGTATCACCGGCGACTGCTACGAAGATAACTACTGTGACGTCATTGGCTTCAAGGTGGATGACTACTACAGCTGTATCGCTTAGCATTGATGGTTTCATATCTAGAATAAAACTTGCTTGCCACTACACCGTAAAATACATGGAGTGTTGGTCATTAGTATATAGTACAAAAAGGCGCCCTAAGCTCTGTCAGGCATGAAGGTGTCTCTGAAACCGCCCCTGAAACCGCCTCTGCCTCTAAATCCTCCACGAGGCCCGCCTCTTCCCCTGCCTCTTCCTCTAAATCCTCCGCGAGGTCCGCCTCTGAATGCTCCACGCTCTCTTCTGCCATTGTCCAACTGCTCCTGGCCTGCCTGTCCTCCATAAACACCTCTGCCAAACTGTCTTCCTTCACGGAATCCCGGGTCCAAGTCGATCTCCAAGCTCTGGCCGTCCAAATATGTGCCCTTTAAGAACTTCATCGCGTTCAACGAACCTTCGTCTTTTTTGTAGATGACAAAGCAAAACCCGCAAGGAGTCAACTTGTTTCTGTCTAGGCCCATGATGATTCTGTCGATGGTGCCGCATTTGGAAAACAACTCGTGAATCTGTTCCTCGGTCGTGAAATGGGTCAAATTGCCCACATATACGGTTTTCAGGCTCAACGCCATCGTTATGGTGTCAAAGTTGCCTCTTCTGACAGCCTTCCGTATTAAGTACTGCGAAGGCTTGTCCAATCTGTCCGCAGAGTTGGTGTATGTTTCTTCGATAATCTCCATGGCGCTAATCAAATGGCATGAGATTTGCCAGAGGCTAAATAGTTGTTGCGCACGTGACCCGGGGACTGGGGAACCGGAGGTGGAGGGTTCTAGGCACTTCCGAAGGAAATTTCAATGGTAAAAAGTCTTTCTGGGTTTAAGGGCAGAAAATAGTGGCTTCTTTTTGTATTCACCCGATTTTAGGTTCCGTTTTGTATTTTTCCGGACGAGGTTAACCTATTCAATATGTCCCTTTCTTGCGAAAATCCAGAATATATACTCAAGCCAACGCTACCACCTGGCCATCACAATCGAACACCACTACACTGATTGAAAAAAAAAAGACCCCATTAATACTTCAATCGAACCCTCCAACTCGTTAACATCCATTCCCATTTAACTTCTTCTCTCCCTCGTCTATCGCCTGTGGTACAACAAGTCAAATCCCCCGAAATGCAATCCTGCACCGCCAACCAGTAGTCTGTCTTCGAGTCCGGCTCATTATTCCAGTATATATCGCCATGTTTAAGTCCGTTTTCAAGTCAGGCATCAGAAGCACATACAACGTTTCGGAAAATGCTTCTTTCCGCACAGACCTTTGGGCAGTATATCCGGCCAAACATCGCCAGTCCGGAAAAGCTGCCTCTGTATTTATTTTCGACAAGTCCAAGTTCGAAACCCAAGTACAGCGCTTGTGTTCCCAGTCTCCCAATACAAAAAACCCACGGTTAATCATCAGCGAGTGTTACGACCTTATCAAGAATGAGGTTTCGAAATTGACTAAGTTGAAGCACCCGCAAGTGTTGACTGTCCTCGAAGTGCTAGAAGAGACGAAGCTGAAGTTCATTTTTGCCACGGAACCAGTTGTGGCCAATTTGGTCACTCTTGACCTCAACAAGGAGGACGAACTCAGCATCCAAAAAGGATTATTGGAGGTGAGCAAAGGTCTCCAGTTTTTGCACAACTTTTGTTCCACAATCCACTTGAACCTTCAGCCGTCATCGGTTTTCGTCACCAACCAGGGCGACTGGAAACTCGCCGGATTCCGGTTCTTGCAGAACCTAAGCGAGTTGTCGGTTCTGGAACGAGAAAACTTCTACATCATGAACAATTCCTCCATTGTGCCCTTCGCTAATCTCAACTTGAACTTTACTGCTCCCGAGCTTCTTATTGACTCCACCAACCAAAGACTAGATACTGCTAACGACATATTTTCGTTGGGTTTGTTGATCTACTACGTTTATAACAAAGGAGAGCACCTAATCAGCTGCTTTGATAGCAACAGCACTTCCGAATTCAAGACCGAATTTAGAAAGTTCGAGCAGAAGTTCTACAACCACCGCCCTTCAGAATTGAAGTACTTGTTGAAAGAAATCCCAGAATCGCTCTTGATCTCTATGACCCAATTACTTGCAAGATATCCCAACGACAGAATAACCATTGACTTGTTCATTGACTCGGACTTCTTCAACGGAAGCTTGATAAAGACAATGTGGTTTATCGATGAGTATTCAACAAAGACAATGCAAGAGAAGTTAATATTTTTGTCTGGACTTGTGTCAGATGAGGGTGCTGTTCTTAAAAAGCTTCCGGTTGCATTCAAAAACTCGAAATTGCTCCCGTTGCTCGTGGACACTACCATCGCCGAGCTCGGTCTATTGTCTTCGAAGAAGCTAGACTCAGATACGGACAATTTGATAAGTCGGGCGTTTAAAGTAATCATGTTGATCGGGGAGGATTTATCCGGGTTGTCATTTCAGGACAGAATCTATTCTACAATGTTAGACTCGGTGAAGAAGAGGAAGGAAGATGCGAGCCCCCTAATGAGATTGGCAAAAGCATCAGTGAAATGCAGATTTGAAATTGTCGATCATATTCACATTTTGGCAAAGAAATCGCTGCAAAAACAAGTCACCGACTTGATCAAGGATATCGCAACCTTGTGTCTTACCTACGCACCAAATGAAACAGATCTTCAAGAAGACCAGATTAAGTTACAGGAAATGTTCTTGCAAAAACTAGATAATGTTGTGGAAATGTTTGATTTCCCATACATAAAGAACACATTGTTCCCCCTCATTTGCCAGGTGTTCAAAACCACAACGATTCTTTCCACCAAGTTGCAAACGATCACAACTTTTCAGATGTTGATCGACAAAAACATTATTGACCGAGTCATAGTCAATGAGCAGTTGCTTCCTGTGGTTGAGAACTTAAAGAGCCGTGATAAGCGCATTATTAGCGCCATTTTGTTTTTCTTCACTCGCCTTTCCCAAAGCGAACATATTGCATTGGATTTGGAGGTTCTCGTGGACAAGGTATTGGTTCAGTGCATGAGACTTGCGTTTGGGTGTACTGGATGCAGCAAGACGGAGTTCCTAGAGTTTATGGCCTCGGTCGAGAGAATCCAGTCGACCCTCAAGGAGAGAAAGTTGCTAACACTAGACAATATCCAAGAGCCTTCCTCCACCAACTTTGACTCTCTTATTAACACCCCACTGCTCAGACTGGCAAATAAGGAAGATACCATCAAAGGGCCACAGTTGAAGCCAATGTCTATTCAAAATGCCACGACGGATCATACTACATCTTCCCCAAATGCCAGTGTCCTCGCAACCACTCGCGTTCCCCGTGGCACAATCTCAGCGACCACAAAACCAACCCCACAAGTGAGGCCGTTGAGATTACAGGCAAAGCAAAAAGCGCCGTTGTCGTTTGGTGCTATTGGTACAGAAACTAATATTCACAATCAAAGAGTGGCAGCGTCATTGACCCCGCAAGAGACATTTGATGATGATGAGTTTGAGGATTTCCAGGATGGGTCTTCGTCTAAGAGAGAAACTAGCCTCGACTGGAACTCAGCCAGACCCCAAGCATCCCAATCCTCCGCGCCTCAACACTTCCAACCAGCGACACCTTCTGCTGCTGTGATGCAGCCCAACTTCGGAAACGGGACGGCTAATCTATTCCATGGTAATACCACTAGCGCGCCAAACGCGGGAGTCAAATATCCACCAGGATACAATGCCACCGTGGTTTTGACACCAAACTCCACCGGTTCTCCGGCAGCAACCGCGCCTCAAAAGAGCCTGGACCTTTTAGACTTCCTCTAGAACAGAAATAATACAGAACATCTACAATACTGCCGATGCGTTCTAAGGCGCGGGGACCATCATTTACGTTTAACTGAGTATGCATTTGATATTTGATTTGCGTCCGCCCATGGGGACAGAAGCTCTCCGCAATAAATTAGATTCGTGACCTTGTTCGACCCATGCGAAATCCAGCCTCTCGCCTAATATGCTTAGTAGACACGCTTGGCAGGAGGAACAGGCTTACAGTCATTCTCGTCCAATGTAGTGTTGATGACTTTTCTGTAGTCCAAGGTAACTGGGGCACCAAACGACTCTTGGTAGGACAAAGTGTGCTTCATCCAGTCCACATCGTTTCTGTCAGGGTAGTCGTCTCTGGCATGAGCACCTCTGGATTCAGGTCTAGCGGCAGCAGAGGCGGCGGTTTGGGTGGCACAGGTCAACAAGTTTTGCAATTCCAAGGTCTCAACCAAGTCGGAGTTCCAAATCATGGATCTGTCGGTGGTCTTGACGTGGGCGAAGGTCTCATCCACGGCATTGATGTTCTCAACACACTCGTCCAAGGTCTCCTGGGTTCTGAACACAGCACAGCCCTTTTGCATGGTCTTTTGCATGGCCAATCTGATGTCGGCGGTGCTCTTGGTTCCGTTGGCGTTTCTCAATTTGTCGAGGTTAGCAATGGACTCCAAACCAATGTCCTTGGACACAGGCTTAAGTGGAGTGCCGGGGGTCAACGAGTCTCTGATGGTGTGGGAAACAGCTCTGCCAAACACAACCAAGTCCAACAACGAGTTGGCACCCAATCTGTTCGCACCGTGCACAGATGCACAAGCAACCTCACCACACGCCAACAAACCGGGCACAACCTCGTCCTCACCCTTCTCGTTCTTCTTCACCACCTCACCGGTCCACTTGGTGGGGATACCACCCATGTTGTAGTGGACGGTAGGCAAAATTGGGATAGGTTCCTTCGTGACATCGACACCGGCAAAAATGTGGGCGGTCTCGGAGATACCGGGCAATCTTTCCTTCAAGACAGCCGCAGGAATGTGGGACAACTGCAAGAACATGTGGTCCTTCTCCGGACCGACACCTCTACCCTCGTTGATTTCCATGGTGATGGCTCTGGACACCACATCTCTGGACGCCAAGTCCTTGGCCGAAGGCGCATAACGCTCCATGAAACGCTCACCCTCGGAGTTGATCAAGTAACCACCCTCACCTCTGGCACCCTCGGTAATCAAACAACCGGAACCGTAGATACCGGAGGGGTGGAACTGGACAAACTCCAAGTCCTGCAATGGCAAGCCCGCTCTGGACGCCATGGCGTAACCGTCACCGGTACAGGTGTGGGCCGAGGTACAGGAGAAGTAGGCTCTTCCGTAACCGCCGGTGGCCAACACGGTCTTGTGGGCTCTGAAACGGTGCAACGTTCCGTCCTCCTGGTTGTAGGCCATCACACCCACACACTCGCCGTTCTCCATCATCAAGTCCGTGGCGAAGAACTCAATGAAAAAGTGGGTGTCGTGTCTCAACGACTGGCCGTACAACGAGTGCAACAACGCATGGCCGGTTCTGTCGGCCACCGCACACGTTCTGTACGCCTGGCCGCCCTTACCGTACTCCTTGGACTGGCCACCAAACGCTCTCTGGTAGATTCTGCCCTCCTCGTTTCTGGAGAACGGAACACCGTAGTTTTCCAACTCGTAGATGGACTCGGGCGCCTCCTTGGTCATGTAGTGGATGGCGTCCTGGTCACCCAACCAATCGGAACCCTTGACCGTGTCGTACATGTGCCAGTGCCAGTCGTCCTTGTGCATGTTACCCAATGCGGCGTTGATACCACCCTGGGCCGCCACCGTGTGCGATCTGGTGGGGAACAACTTGGTGACACACGCGGTCTTGAAGCCGGCTTCGGCCAACCCGAACGCAGCTCTCAAACCCGCACCACCGGCACCCACAACCACACAGTCGTACTCGTGGTCGATAACGTGGTACTTTTGGCCCAAGTACTTTGTGGAGTTGACGGATTCGCCCTTGGCGGCACCGATGACCTGCTTGGCCACTCGGGACGTGGAGAAATTTCTGATGCTTCTCAACATGATGTTTAGGAACAGGAGGGTAGCAGTGGGGAAAAACTTTTACCGTCGCGCGGAGAGGTGTTGAATAAGTATTCTGGGGTGTAGAGGTTGGTAATGTGCAAATCTCTGCGCTCCCATTTGCCAGCGCAATATTACACAAAGCCAGAGTGCCGACCTTGTCCGGGGGCCCGGAATATGGGGTACGGCGCGCGGACGATTAGGCGGCGTGGGTTTCTTACGGTGGGGGGAGGCTTACTGAGGGGGGTTGGGCAATGGTACTATGGGTGGCAGTGCCACCCGTTGCGGTGGTGGTGGGCCCTCGGAAGTGGTGGCCCCATGTCGCGCCTCTCGTGTCGCGTGGGGAACCGGATCCGATGTCGCGGGTGCCGGCCGCGAACTCGCAGGTGATCACAACGACAATGGTGCCGGGGAGACATTGTGGGACGGCGCGACGAGTGTCCAACTGAAGGCTAGCACTTGTTGGGCGGTGGCCAAAAAAGACCAACGAAAAAATGTCCCCCGGTCAAATTGAAACTTTAAAAAAAAAAGGGGCGAGCTGGGAATTGAACCCAGGGCCTCTCGCATGCTTGTAGTCAACCAGGTGTGCCTGGTCGTCGCCCAAAGCGAGAATCATACCACTAGACCACACGCCCTATTGTGATTGAATGTCGCAATGGGTCAGTAATACGATGTATCCTGCAAGACTGCTGCCACAGGTGAATTTACATGGCCCAGAACTGGATGGTAACGACTGGTATTTGGCCCTGTTCTGAAACCAAATCACCGTTTCTCAGTAGTCAGTAGGTATACACACTGTATCGATACACCCGCGTTCACCTACAATTGGCAGTACAACGTATGTATTATGAATCTAGGCATGCGTGCCGCATGAAATCGAGTCAGAAGTGAACCGCCAGAAGTGAAGAAAGTCGCTTGCGTCTTGGAGCACATCATCTTAGAAAATGACGTCCTCCTCATTGTCTTGCAACACATCTGCTTCCTTTGCCAATTGGTCAACCTCCGCAACAATCTGGCTCTCGCTCTGCTGTACGCTGGTGGCCGCCTTCTTCTTCTTCTTGTTCTTCTTCTTCTTCTTACCCACTGCTGCCGCAGGCGCCGCTTCTTCGGTGGGCTCCGGCGATTCCTGTGCTGGCTCCACATCCTCATCAGCCTCGTCCTCGTCATCCTCCTCTTCGCTGTCAGCCGCGAGTGCAGCTCGCTTGGCCGCCTCCTCCGCCTCTTCTGCCGCAATGGCAATCTGCTTCTTTTCCTGCACCTTCTTCAACCGATAGAACTCCTCTCTGTCCAACTCGTCCAACTCGGAGTTGATGTAGCTGATGGTGTTCTCCGTCCGGGGGATGATCACGTGCTCAATGGCATTGACTCTTCTGTTGGTCACCTTGATCACCTCATCCAAGATAATGAACGCCGTTTGTAACGACGCCAACTCCACCAACGTTTCCACTGCCTTGGTGTAGACAAACTTGGCCTTCTGCACCTGCTGACCACCACGACCCAATCCAGTCATCTTGAAGTCGTTGATTTCCTCGTTGAGGTGGCTCTCGAACGTTGGCAAGTACACACCGGAGACGTTCTCCTGCTTCGCCTTGACCTGGAATCTCGCCTTTTGCACACTCTCTTGCACTTGGTAAGAAATGTTGTCGCCGGTGGCGTATTGCACCTCCGCCAAGGAAAATGCAGCGGTTTGCATGACACGGCCCATTTTTCTTTTGGAGTCGTCTATTCTCTGGGTGATCTCTCTGAATCTTTTGGTCAACGCTTCAGATTTTCTCTTCAATAACGAATGTCCTTGTTGGGCGCCCTTCAACTTACTCTTCATAAGACCCAATGTCATACGTGTAGGAAACACATCCTCTCTGTTACCAGCTCCCGACATGATTTTCTGGTTGTGTTGTCGTTGCCAGTTGGAGAACAAATAGCTAATCTACCCGCCCAAGGGTTTCGCCGAGAGCGAGGAGAGGGAGGCACGGGTGTCCTGCCACTAATTCCCGAGATAGTGATAAGCGCAGAAAAAATGCTGGTGTGAGATGGAACATGGAGATTCCAAGTAGGACAAAATGGAGGTGAAAAGGGGGAAGGACGGCGAGAGTCAAACGAGAAAATGGCATATGTACGCGAAAAGAAAATGAGAAGACGAAATTGAGATTGAAATGGTGAAAAAATTAAACGAGTAGTGGATGCTAGTGAGTGAATACTAGTGAGTGAATACTAGTGAGTGGTTAGTAGGAAGTGCATAAATATGGCTAAACTTTCACCATATGGCCCGTAACAAACAATCACATATACACATCCAAATACAATATCTTCGTACTATTGTGATATAAACTTGAGGTCTCCGCCGCTCCCTTGTAATATACATGTTGGTAGACCCAGCTCCGGACCCGGTCTGGACTTTAATCCATATCCAGAATTCTTTTCTCTACCCCGCGTCTAGCAAAGATGAGGAGGCAACAAGAAGTTAGGGATGGAGTTTTTGATGTGGTAAATGTGGTCACAGTTGCGGCACGTCATCTTTCCCTCGATGATCTGGGTTTCCACTAGCAAAGTGTGCAATTCCTTCAAGATAGCTTGGTCGTCCTCCATGATCGGGTCCAAGTTTTCTGGCTTGGTAGGTGGGAGCAGCTCGTTACCCAAGTCCCGGGCAACCTTCAAAATGGCATCCCAGTCCAATCTGTCCAACATGTGGACAATGAATTCCGGGTTGAATTCTTGTTCCTCTTGCACAAGTTGGCACTCAGAAAATTGTAGCGGAAAAGCTTCAACCGAGGAGTCACACGTTTTGATAGCACATCTGACAAAATTGGAGGTCAAAAACTTCATTATGGCAGTGGGAGTTTTGGTGGAGGAATACAGTGTACGAAATGCTCATCACTCGTTTTTCATCCATGTGTCCTGCAGATTACTATATACATGCGGTTGACGGTGGGACAACCCCTCCATCCAAGAACCATACTGGGGAGAAAATAAAAAAAAAAGACCCACACATGATATCTCTGCTCTATGCCATCGCAGAAACAGTGGAACATGCGTGCTCGGGATCGTAGGCTTTCCCCGGTGCGCACATTGCGCCCTTTTGTACCTGTTTGTCAATCTCAATACTTTGGCCAAATACAGTACCTTTCTTGCCAGTGGTGTTTTTCAGCTTCAAAGCGGACTTGAGTTCAGTTTCCAACTTAGACAACATCGCACAGTGGTGTGATTCAAGGAATATACCAACGTGCGGTAGAAGCCATCTTGTGCGTGCCGTATCCTTCGTTTGGATGTACGCCTTAGCCAACAGAAGAAGAATTTGTTCACTGTAGATTTGGCTGTCGTCAATTTTGGAGTCAGACTGGGTGTCGCCCAATGCACCAATGGCAATTTTTATCCCGTCGGCTGTTTTCACCAGGTCATACACCAATTTGTTGACCAAAGTGTCGAGCAAGGAGTATTGTTTAAGCTCCACACACGCAGAAAAAGCCTTAGAGATTGTGTCAATGCTTACGAGTCTCGGCTGCTCCAAATCAAGTACAGCCCCAGGTTCCATCGGGCATGGCTTCATGAAGGAAGGCAACGAGGGATGGTGAACCTTACGTCCAAAAACGTTAAAAAACACCATGAGTTGTTTCAATGTAACCATATCTTTACGGGGAACTTGATACATGATCAAACTGCCCAAAAAATCAGGGTCATCTTCGATGAGATGCGAGAAGTGAAATGATTTTCTCGGGGCGAATTCCTGGTTCTGAGAGAAATCCGCCAATGCGGTCTGGCGATGTTCAAATGAGGGTAAAATGTCGTAAACGAGAGACTGGTAATTGTACAACCCCAATTTCCCCAAGTTATCCAAAAGGTATCTGAACACAGAGTATGTGGGGAGGAATTCTCCTCCCGATGCAAGAGCCTGAGCCAACTCCAACGCAAGATTCATGTGCTTCAACGGCCCGCTCGAGTTTTCGTACGAAGCAAAGATTCTTTCAAAGTTCCGAATGTACTCTTTGCTGCTCACCAGATTAGTGTAGAATTGAGGAGGCAGTAATGCTTGGATTGAGCTGAACGTATCAGACTCTTCGTAGTTGAGCCAATGGCCGGATTTGAACTCGTAGAAATCGTGTCTTCTCAGCTCTTTGCTTTTGAAAGACCCCGAATGTTTGAAATCGGTCAGCATCTTCGCAACCGCATCTGGGTTCAAGTTGGTCAAGAAGGTAGATTCTCCATTTTTCTGCTGTGGTGCCCTGAACGCCAAAAGCTTGGTCATGAGCTCCCGCTTTTCTTCATCGTCCTTCATCAATGCGAACAAGTCTTCATGCAATAAAAACGAGTCGGGTGAAATCGCCTTCTCCAAGTTGTGATCATGAAAACCATGGCGCAAATTGAGCTCAATCAAAAACGATTTAACCAACTGGCTTGACAATGCCATGAGGGAGTTCTGCATCCCAGAGCAATACGTAAGTTTGGAAGGAGGTGTTTCCTGCTCTTCCGGCACCGCATTAGAATTCGTTTCGGGGAAAAGCTTAGCGATATTTTCCGGCTTCGAGAACGTTGAGGCATACATCTGCCTCTGCTTCAAAAAGGTTTGTGCGTATTTAACCTGGTTAGATAGAGGTAAGTCTGTTTTCAGAGGTAGAAGATTTGGCCTTGGACAATCGTTATTGGGCCTTTTCTCAATTACCAGTGAGACCTTTTTGTCTTCTTTTTTCTGTAGGCGTTTGAGCGAAGATATTTGCTTCTGTATCTCGTCGTTTTGCGCATCAAGGTCGTTGATCAAGTCAATATAGTTCTCGAGCTCTTCCATCTGTAGTAAGAATTCTTCGGTTCGCTGCTTTCGGCGAATAGTGCTGTAGAATTGTAAATGTGCTAACATAGCCACATTGGACGCCACGAAGATAAGATGGCTCGGGCTTTTCAAAAATTTTAGTATCATTTTCAGCTCTGGGGATTGGAATAAATTTAGTCCACGGCGGAGCGAAGTTCTAGAACCACCGGATGCGTTGAGAATATGGAAACGCCTTATTCCCGAACCGGAAGTCACTTTCCGACATCCGAAAGCAATAGGCATGCTGGTGATACGGGGGTTTGTATGTGTTTCTGCTTTGGAGGAAATGCGAGGTTGGCTAGAACAGAAATCAGATGTTTCTTAGGAGGACACCCGTACACCACCACTTAGTAGACTTACTTCTGCATATAGTGATACGAGCTTGGGATCCGCCTGGCTCCGGCCACAAACACCGAAATACAAAGAAATCAAGGAAAAGAGAGGGGCTTGGATATTTGATATTTCTCAATGGGCTCAATTCCATAAGCTAAGCACTGGGGTGGTTTCAAGTCTCATTGGCGCAGGTAGACCGCGTTGAGATCGTATAGGGCAGCTTGGAAGATAACGACATTGAATAGTTTTAGATTTTAACAATAAAAGCATGTACTTGAATATCTAGGAAGGTGAAAATGAAGCAAACATTGTTTGTTTCTCTCCAGGAGAGTGGTTTTGATCCCAGTCTCTGGAGGTCAATATTGTCCACAAAAGAGCGTTCAGTGAGAAATGAATGGAGTGGATGAATTTTCGCCCAAAATCATCAAAATGCCCATGAAATCACTTCGACAGCGAACAATACCCCTGTCATTCCTTTTAAGCCACTTTTATTCACTGGCTCGGACGTTATTGCCGTCAAACGGCGATTTATGATTGTGCAGTACATACATGCAATTTGCACCCAAGAAAACAACTGAAGTGGGACCTTTTTTCTGTGGGAAAGCTCCATCAAACACCAATGTAGCTATCCCGAATGCCAGCTAAAGAGTAAAAAATCCAATTTGGTCGATTTTTGTGAGTTTAAAGCTGTTTGAATTTCCCCTTATATTTGCGCCACCGCCCAAACGAACGGGCTGTGCCATCTTTGTGGACGTACTTTGGGTGCGAAATATAAAATCCCCCCGTCCCCCGTATCTTTTATTTTTTTCTCTACTCTTTTTTCTTTCCAAACTTTTCCACAAGAGAAAACACCAGGAAAGTTTAACGAAAGATTAGTAAAGCGATAATGTTCTCCAGAAGCCCTTCTGCGATCTCTTGTAAGATCTCCAGAAGTCCTTCTTCAACCTCGAAGCTCTCCCGCTTCTTCTCAAGGTGCACCAATTCTCTGACCGTAAACACTTCTCCCTTGTCGATTAAAATTGCCGAAGGTACTATTATCGACGAGGGACATGGCATCTTCAAGAAAATTATGCCCAAGATCTCTAGAAGAGCTAGAGCCTCCAAGAAGGCTAGAGAAAAGCTCGCCATGGTTACTGATCCAAACTATCAGGCTGAATTGAAGGCAAAGGAGCTCCTGGAATATCCTCTCACTTTTGTAGACCCAGTTCCTCTTTCCTCTTGTGACAAAGACGACAAAGAGGACTCTGGCGTCGACGCTGAGACAATGGTAGATACTATGGCTGACGAAGAGGTAGAAGCTGATGCTGGGGCTGACGCTACTACTACTGTTGAAACTAACGTGATTGCTGACGATGGGTCGGAAGCTGACACTGAAGTGGAGATGGACTTCGAGGTAGAATTTAAGCCTACGGTCAAGGCTGAGGCTCCTAAGAAGAAGGTAATGCCGGATGTAAAAGGAATGTTCTCCAAGTTCGTTCCAGCTATGAAGCAGCTTTTTGTGAAAAATAAGAAAGCTAATACTCCAGCGAAACCAAAAGCGCCTCCAATGCTTCCTCAAAGAGTTCCCTCGGCTAGTCGCGAGCCTTTTATTAAGCCTGAATATTCTCAACTTGAGGCTGTTCACACTGGATTTGAAAGGTTGATCTTGGAAATGCCAGTGTACGCAAAACCAAGAGAAGGCTTTAGAGCAAATACTTGCCCTGGCTTTACCAAGGACTTGAAGGAGATGTATGCGTGTATGTATGAGTACACTTCCAACTTGGACCAAGTGGCTAAGGGTGCTCACGACAAGTGTCAGAAGATCAGTGATGCTACTTACGATGCTTACCTGTTCAGAGACAAGGTATTTGAGTTCTTTGATAACATTAAGTATCAGGAGGCTCTTATGGGATATGCTCAACAGCTTGTTCTCTACTACAAGAACAATGGCTACACCAATGAGGAGATTCTCAAGCTCGCGGACGACTACGCGGAATGGAAGAGCACCTTCTTAGACTATGAGTCGCTCATGAACCAGTATCCTGCCTTGTTTAAAGAAGCAAACAAGGACATCAAGGAAGCTAATCAATACTCTGAATCCTTGATGAAACACTTGGGCGTTGCAAAGCGGATGGAGGAGACATTCTCCAAGTTGAAGCGCAAGTTTGGATACAGACGCAGTCTCAAGAGAAGGTACCTCGATAGATTGAGCGAGTTCTTTGACGAACTCAAAGAGGCTTTTGAGGGCAGCGTCTCTTACGAGTTGCTTCAAGAGTTTACTGAGTATGTGAGCAGAGCCAATGCAGACTTATTTGAGAGTCTGGAGAAGCTCAAACACATACTCAATGTTATCATCGTCATACATGACTCCAACTCCTTGACGGATCGTTACATTTACGATCTTTTAAGGGAGAGGGATTTGTGTTAGGCGATGACGGAGCTTGAAGTACGACGCAGACTTTAGGCAATTGAGGGCAGATTCAAGGGTGCTTGGTGGTACAATTGGCACATCACTGGTTTGGAGCGGGAACAAAGACAAAAAAGGAAAGGTACTAGTGAGGGAAGGGCCTTCGTGGGACTAGGGACAAAATGGGACAATGGGACTGGTCTGACCTTCACTATTGCTTTAAACCTTTTTTATCTTTGGACTACGATCCAATTGGTGACTGTGTCATATTGTATCATTGAAAGTTCTTGGGTATGTCTACTCCTGGTTCATGATGGCTGGAACCTCATTGGGTTGTATTCCTCAGTGCTCAAGCCGTTGACACATATCCAAAGTTTTTGTGGCAGAAGACTTGGATATGGACTTTCGGTGCGCTCAAATGACTTTGCAGTGGCAGCAAGGGCATGAGAGTATGGGGAATGCAACCTTGGATAGAGCCTAAGGGGAAGCAAATTGTAGGATTTTTGCTCTCCCGGATGGTAATATCCGCTTGAGGCAACAGAGAGATTGAATTGGTCAATTGCTTAGACCCACTGGACTGCTACTTTCAAGCTCATTGTTTCCTGACATTGAGCTCAATTGTTTACCCCGGGCTCTACATTAAACGGTCAGTGATAAAATTATACAAAAACGAAAAAAAATTATAAAATAAAAAACCCTCAAAAAAAAAAAATCCCCCCCCCCCAAACAAGGGTGTTTGTCCCGCACCCGCCAGGATATAATTAAATATCTATAGAAAATTTCTAAATGATCTGTAGCATTCACATTTATAAGCCGCTGTATCTTTGACGGACTAACAGGTTGAATTCTAGTAATCCGTCTTTTTTAACAGAAGAAGAGTAAGATCGACGCCTGACCAAATAGCTTTTGATGCCGCTTGAAAAGCGAAAACAAGGCTCAATTATGACTCAGTCACAAGCCATGGCCGACGTTCAACATTGTCCACATCCACATGGCTGCTCTTGTCTAATGAGGTTTGAAGACTGAAAATGAGATTTATTTAAACCGACTGTGAAGTAAAAGACGCACCCAGACGTACACCGTGCTTTATTTCGCATTACGGCAAGCTGAAAAAAGATAGAGCCTACTTCCGATACTCGGAGCCCGCATCCATTGTTCTTGTTACTTGCATCACGGTTCACCCGAACCTTCAGCCCAACCGATCTAAATCGGCTGTCCTATACTTTTCTGAAAATAGTGCTCTCTCAATACTGATTCTCAGAGACATCAGAGAAAAATCCCCACCATCCACGCTGCATCTAAGGCGCACCTTCGCTTATGCCACGAAGCACCTCCAGAATGGCACGTGATCACACACATTGGACACGTCAATGTGAGCACTGTGCATTTTCCATTTCTCCCACTAGTCATGAAGCTTTTCACTCTCGCATTAGGATTGCTCGGAGCCGTGGGCGCCGTTCGTGCATCCGAAGAAGAACCCCAACATCCAGTTGAAATTCCTTCCCAGGAGAAGCAGTTCGCCAATTTCAATCTTGATTATGTGATTGACGAACACCCCGATCTTGCTCCGGCCGACGTGGCCCAGTTGTTCGTGGGTGAAACCATCAAGTTGTTCTACACATTAACAAATGAGGAGGAGTTTGAGATCAGTGTTGTTGGCTTGGGTGGCTCTTTCCGTGACCCGCTTACCGGTGACTACCTGGTCAACTTGACCGCCACCAGTTTGGGTCCATTGGTTGTTGCCCCAGGCGAGACCATCAACTTCCGCCAGTCCATCACCTTGGATATGGATGCAGGAAGCTTCTACTTGATGCCACAGGTGTTTGTGGCGGTGGAGGAGACGTTGAAGGCGATCCAAGCCAGAGGCCAGTTGGCCATGGTGGAGGAGATGCCTATTTCGTTCTTCAACCCGCAATTGTTGCTCTTGGAGGCCATTTTCGTTGCGTTGGTGGGTGGCGTGGGCTATTTTTTCTTCTACAACCAGCTTCTGACCTACTTCAAGCACACTGCTCCTGCCAAGGAAGTTGCTGGAGCGAAAACCTCGGGCTTTGACCCACTGTGGGTTCCAGAGTACCACCAGACCACTCAAAGAAAATCGAAGACCCGGAAGGCGTACTAGGTGCCACTAGATGCCTATATAGGTAAGGGATGTTACTTGAAAAAACTGTAGGCGTTATTTTATGCTCTCCGTATTCTCACTATTCTCACTACTGTTCTTTGCTCACTGCATTCTGTACGCACTACTATTCTGTGTTCTGACTACTCACAAATATTCCCACAACAACAACTACCTCCACAACTATCGCCACCGTCTTTTCTCACTGTTCCCTCTTGTATCCACCTCCTCCCTCGTGTTCTTACTCAATTCGTTGGCCTACTCTGTTCCCGTGGCATACCATGCGTGCACCGCTCAAAACCACACTCTTGCGCCGCGCTATTGTTGCACCGTGCTTGCGGTGCGATAACGTCATACTCGCGATACCGAAATCAGCCTCCTTTTCTTTCTTTCCACACCCCTATGAGGCTATTCCTCAATGAGTATCCACGAACATTTGTGGTTGTTGACTCGTCATTTTCCCTTATAATCCGCCACCCAGACCCTGATTATACGGTGCATGAGCACAGCCATAGACACCACTCTCATATCCACCATGATTCAAAGTCCACTACCAAAAAGAAGCAGCCGACGGCAAATTCGTTCAAGGTCATCGTGGAATTCATTCGTACCGACGCATTGACTCTAAAAGGGTTCACTGAAGTCACTCCGAACGTATCTCGCGACGCAAAACTGCTTATCGGATTCCTAGGCTTTCTCAATGTGAAGGGCCAGATCTTCTTGGGGTTCATTACCCGCTCCACCAAAGTAGCGTCTCCTAAATTGGATGAAAACATACACTTGATCAATAGCGTCGACTTTTTCTGTCTCAATAGTGACCGCTATGATGGGTTGATCAACAAGAATGACGATGAATTCTCCAGCGGGCCGGGTGATTCAGATCTGGCATTATCAGGGTTTCCGGCGGGATCTGTTGCACGGCTCTTATCGCTGGGAAGCTTTTTCTTCTCTCAGGATTTCGATATCACGACCTCGTTACAAGAAAGAGGGAACCCATCTTCGGGCAACAGCATCGCGGCAACTGACTCCTATTTCACTCATTTCATGTGGAACACATACATGGCATCGGAACTTCTAGATTTCAGGAGCACGCTAAGCGTGAATGAAAGAGAGCAGTTCGACAAGGGCGGCTTTTTGACTATTATTGCCAGAGGATATGCGAAATCCGTGAATTTGAAGTTAGAGGAAGGCGAAGACGCCCTTATCACGTTGATCTCCAAGCAATCTTGCAAGAAAAATGGCCCCCTATTTGGCGAATGGGGCTGTGATGACTCGGGGGCTGTCTCCAACTTTGTTGAATCGGAGGTGATCATTTATACCGAGCGTTTTTTCTTTTCTTACACCATAGTACGGGGGAATGTCCCTAGCTTCTGGGAACTACAGAGCAATTTCTCAAAGAAAAACATCGTGTCTTCGAAAAAGAGCAAAAAAGTTGCATTCACGAGATCATTTGATGCATCCCAACATGCATTCATGCGCCATTTCAATGAGTTGGGGACCCATTACGGTGATATCCACGTGGTGAACTGTTTGCTGGGCGACTCAAACACGTATAAAGGCGAGCTTAACCAAAACTTCCAGAAGTTGTTGGACAGCTTCATCAAGGACAAATACGAGCATGCTTCTGACATCCCCGAAGATACTAACTTCAATCAAATTCCTCTCAACAACTACAGATTGACGTATACAAACATGCCGATGTCCACAGCGCATATGAAGAAACTCGGATATTCTGCTTTGAACTCGGCGGAAGTAGTTGGGCCTTTGGTTAATTCTATGACCGATTTCGGCGCCACATTTTACGATCTTGAGAGAAATTCCTACATTGGACGACAGCTAGGTGTATTTCGTGTCAATTCATTTGATTGCCTTGCAAAGGCGAACTTTGTTTCAAAGGCAATCTGCCAAGAAGTTATTGAATTGGCATTTAGAGACATGAATATCAGAGTTCCACACGAGCTTGGGGTTCAGCATGCCAAACTTTGGCTGGATAACGGTGCGGTATTAAAGGATCTCACGATCGGTTTCCTGTCAAATATGACGAAAATCCAAAACTCAAAAAGTTCTTCAGCAAAGCACTCTCTCAAGCAGCTGTTAATGTGGAAGTATATGAATGTGGTGGGTGAAGTTAAACAAAATGATGTGGCCATGTTGAAACTTCTAGGTCGTCTTGAAGATCAAAATGGCGTCGTGCTTTATAATCCGTTTCACCAGTATGTGTCCCGCGCCTTGAATGAAAGGTCCAGCGAGTTCAGTTACGAAAAAGAGATTAAAATTTTCTCCACGACATTCAATGTCAATGGAGATGTGAGCCACGATGAAAATCTAAAAGATTGGATTTTCCCATCAAAACACGACATAGGCATGGACTACGATTTAGTATTTATCGGTTTTGAGGAGATTATTGAGTTGACGGCAGGAAACATGATGAATGCCAAATCCGACAATTTCATTGCTTGGGAGAAAGAGATAAAGAAGATTTTGGAGGAGCTGAGCGCAACGAAAGAGAAGTATATGTCTCTTTGGACTTGGCAGATGGGCGGCATTGCCGTTCTTTTATTCATAAAGGAAAGCCATGTTTCTAATATTTCGCAAATAGAGGGATCGGTGAAAAAGACCGGTCTCGGCGGAATAAGTGCAAACAAGGGAGGGATAGGTATATCCGTGACTTACTCAAAGACGCTGTTGTGTTTTGTTTGTTCTCACTTGGCCGCTGGTTTTAGCAATATTGACGAAAGACATCAGGATTACAAAACTATCGCAAAAGGTATTCTGTTCTCCAAGCACAAAAAGATCAGAGACCACGACGGCGTTATTTGGTTGGGGGATCTCAACTATAGAATCAATTTACAAAATGAGGAAGTGAAAGCACTTATTGCAGAGAAAGATTACCAAAAGTTGTTCGAATTTGACCAACTCAACAAGCAAATGGCCAATGGTGAATCGTTCCCATTCTTTAATGAGATGGAAATCACATTTCCACCCACTTACAAATTTGACAACAATACAAAGGTGTATGATACTTCGGAAAAACAGAGAGTTCCCGCATGGACCGACCGGATCTTAAGTTTATCCAAGGGAAAAATCTTGCGTCAAGAAGTCTACGATTGTGAAGAAGATGTCATTTTTTCGGACCATCGACCGGTCTATGCTATATTCAAGGCGTCCACAGCAATGATCAATGAGGCTGTGCGGAAGGAAATAGCACAGGAGATATATGAGACGTACAAAAAAGAGGTTGGCGGCATCAATGTGCTTATCACTATGAATGATGTTTCTCAGTTCGTTGATGACAATGATGACGTAATGCCGCCACCAAGCTCTGATGCCAGTAAATGGTGGTTAGATAAGGGAGCTCCGGCCAAAGTCTGCATCCCTGAGTTACACAACAATGACATCTCCGCAGAAAATGGAGTGGTGATTAACCCGAAACACCCTATCAATCCTTTCGTTCCGACTGAAGAGCCAGAATTTATCGAAAAGTCCGAGCTATTGAAGCTTCTCAAAGAAGCACAGAATATAAGCACATGATTTAGCACTGTGTGGCTCCTGTTGCTTCTTGCTCGGTTGGTTTTTCGTTCTCTCTTTCTTTGGCGGCGTCAAGTTGGTTTTGTTCGATCTCGGCCAAGATGGAATCCATCTTGCTATCGAGTGCATCAAGCATCGACTCCAAGGCCAGTGCCTGTTTCTCTGCTTCGGCGATCTGTTTATATGTGTCTGCTATATTCAATTCCTCCTGTGTCATAATGGCCAATGGATAAAGAATGGTACGAAAGAAGTGTTGAACGCGCACTTCAACGTGAGATAATGCACACTCGGTATACCTACAGGATCTGGTCAATTCTTCCTATATATATGGAGTGGAATAAAAGAACAAGGCAGATAAGTCAATAGAATTGGGCATTAGTATACGTATATATGTTAGCCATTTAATCCACTTCTATGTAAAACGCAGGTGCCGCAGTTCCCCTAGGGGACAGCAGAACCTACGTGCATAATCACTATATAAGCCATATATACTACCAATCTACGAGGAACCTGACATTACAGTAGACTGAGACCATTCTGAAGTCACTGGTGGTGATGCGTTAGAGTCGCCAACACGGCTGAGAATACTGATCCGTCAATTTTCTCAGCCATAGCAAAGGGTGTGGTCAGGATCAAATCCAAACCAATATCCAGCTGAGATCTTGCAACTGGATTACACCACCTTGCTATTTTTTATAGCTCCTCGGCGCCCCAACATCCATTGCCTCCAAAATTGGATCAATCAAACTGTAATGATCGATGCAGCATCGCATATCTACCCAATGAAGACTCTAATTCTCTCAATGCCGGCTCGGGTACAAAATTCAGTTTCAGCACTGATCAGCTACCATACTCATATCGCCGGCAATTGAGAAGCAAACCCCAGCAGAGGAGACTCATAAGACTTGCTTATGACTTTCATTCTGTGTTTATCGCCAATTTTCACTGACATAGACTGCTTCAGATGATGTCAGGAACTCTGACGATGTAACCGGACACACATTCTCCGGTTTCCCTCTATTTTCTTTCTCTTTTTTTTTTCTTTTTATAAAAAGGCAGTGGACGCATGTTTCACTGATGCTCCACCCTTATAACTGCTCCTGGGATTAATCTGGGACAGATATAATCGTCAGGAACGGCCTTGTGACGAAAGCCCTTCCAAGTCCATGACAAGCAACGAAACAAGCGATACGAACAAGAACAAAGTAACCTCATACCAATAAAAGCCCTCACTATACCAATCCTTGTTCCCCAAGATGTAATTTATTGTTCATTCCAATCACTTGTTCTGTCAAAACGTCGGACGCTTTCCCTCACTCTAAACCTCTTCAACCTCTTCTTCTCGCCAGCTCTTCATCGTATCTCCTCGCCGTCTCTCATCCACATCGCAGTCTTGTCTCTCATCCCCCTCCATAAACCACTAACCTCATACTCTCTCCTCTCCTTCCACTAACTTCATCCGCTAACCTCATTCTCTCTCCTCTCCTTCCACTAACTTCATCTGCTAACCTCATTCTCTCTCCTCTCCTTCCACTAACTTCATCCGCTAACCTCATTCTCTCTCCTCACCATAAACATCTCTCTGGCCTTTCCAGAGAGCCATGGTCTGCGCGAAACTTTTCGCCGGTACCATGGAGCCAACAATCCCTCTCGTAGTCTGTCTTTCAGATCTCCCGATGGGATACCATTTTGCGTAGCTATAGCCTTCACAAAATGGATTTTTCCAGTCGTAGAAATATGGCTTGAACGCTCTTAGAGCCGTTCACCCCAAATCTCCACAACCACCATAGCCACTTTTGGCTATGGATTTGGCCCGGCCGGTTTCTGCAGTGACAGCCTTCTAAAGAAAGCTGCTCTGGTCCGGCCAGGGGCCACAGATTGAGCCGAGGGCTCTCACTATGGCCTTTCACTCGCTGGTTTCTTCAGCATCGGCCCAAAGCCGTCTGCCGGTCCAGTCAAGTGACCAGCATGGTTTCTCTTTGAGAACCAAGCTGGGTTTGCCTGCTGGTTACTACCATGTCACATATTTTTGCTATGTGACTGGGTCCAGTCAGACAATTCCTCTTCCTCCACTCTCCTTCCACTCCCTCATTAACTCCCAACGTCGTACTCCACTCCCCTTCCGCTTCCTCGTTAACTCCCAACTTCGTACTCCACTCTCCTTCCGCTTCCTCGTTAACTCCCAACTTCGTACTCCACTCTCCTTCCGCTTCCTCGTTAACTCCCAACTTCGTACTCCACTCTCCTTCCGCTTCCTCGTTAACTCCCAACTTCGTACTCCACTCTCCTTCCGCTTCCTCATTAATTCCCAACTTCGTACTCCACTCTCCTTATTAGCCGATAAAGTAAGCATAGTAGCGAGATGTTCCCAAACTTAGGTCTATCAGAAGATTTGTTAGTAGTTTCGCTCAATCCATTTATGTCTTCCCTTAGTATTGCCTTCATCAATCTCGTTAAGATAAGCTGACCTAATTCCCGGGGACTAGGGATTAGGACTTGGGACTTGGGACTTGGGACTTGGGACCAGAAACTAGGTCAGCTTTTCTTAACTTAATTGATTCCAACAACCCATTGGCTGAGCAATTTATGGAATAAAGCAAAACTGTAACATTCTGCCTTCAAGTTTCTCGATATGAAGTCTTGTTTGCCCATAATATTGCGTCTGTCTTTTCTGTTGAGCTTTGACCAGCCATTGGGGACTAGGGATTTGGGACTGGGACTTGGGACTTGGGACCAATAGCCGGCAGCAAATCTCAACAGAATCCAACTTCTGCAATCTATGGACAAACCATCCTTCACAACAAGAAAGCCTCAATTTGACAACTATCTGAATCGACCTCCGTCAGGGACTGAAGAAAGCAAATATTTGATGAGTGGTAGGTATTCCTGACATAGCAATGATTGTACTTTTAGAATGGCGAGAATTGGTTGCAGCCGTGCGACCATTCTAATAGTAATCAACTGGAGCATACATGTCCTCGTAGAAGTAGTGGGAAATTCCACAAGGATCAACAGGTCCCTTCTCCCACTCATCAAGTAAATGTAACATCTCTGCTTCTTCTGGATTAAGGTAGCGGAAATCTTCCTTTTGCGTCTCGTACCTTGTCCGCCTATCCCTCAACTCAGACTTCAATTTTTTTTCAAAGTCTTCGTAGTCTGCTTTTGTAACTCTGTGCTTCTCGGCTTCAGCATCGTCGACGTCTGGATCTGTTTTCATGTGGTAGAAACAGCGTCTTTTGCTCATGAGGCTTATTTCGAATCCAAGCCTCTCCTTCCTCTCAAAGTCCTTCTGGTAGAGCAGAAAGAGTCTTTCCGAATTTACTTGGTTCTTGTGGAAGAATCCAGATACCATTGCTTTCTTTCCTCTCCACTTTTCAACCAATTTAAGAGGCTTGGGAACAACAGGCTTGTCTAAAAGTGTTCTCCAATCACTTTTGATCAGCGTCGCTGTCGTGATTTCCTGTCGGGCATCGGAGAGTTCCCCGGCAGCTTGCTGAGCCTTCTCAGCAAGTTTTACAGCTCTGAGTTTATCGGAATTCTTGTCTGCCAAGTATGCAGCAGCTTCCATTAATCCTTCCCTGCCTTTGGTCGTAAGAAGAGGGTAGATTTCTTCAAGTCTGACCTTTGTGACTGCTTCATCATCTTCAGCCTCATCTATTTTATCAGCTACATCATCAAGGATATTCTCGAACTCTTTGCCAGCATTTAAAGATGTTATGTCATCTTCAAGGATCCAAGTCTCTTCAGATGGTTCAATTCGAGCTTGTGGTTTGATCCTTTTTACTGCGGCAGTCAAGTTTTGCAATGTCATGTTTTTGACATTGAAGAACTTCTTCATCCCCTCCCGCATACTGCTTTCCCCCGATTCATTGATGGAGGAGTATACGGAGGATGTATCTTGGAACCCTTGCTCTGTTTCCACACCGCCTTCTGGATCTGGCTGAATGGCGTCCGGATCTGGCTGTGCGTCTGATTCTAGATCGGGCTGTGCGTCTGACACTAGATCAGGCTGCAAGTCGACTTCTGGAAGCAGTTCAGCTTCTATTTCTGGAACCTTCCAAGATTCGGCTTCTGGAACCGGCTGGGCTTCTACTTCTAGAACCGGCTGGGCTTCGACTTCTGGAAGCAGCTGGGCCTCGGCTTCTGGAACTGGCTGGGATTCGACTTCTGGAAGCAGCTGGGCTTCTATTTCTGGAAGCAGCTGGGATTCGACTTCTGGAAGCAGCTGGGCTTCTATTTCTGGAAGCAGCTGGGCTTCGGCTTCTGGAACCGGCTGGGCTTCGGCTTCTGGAACCGGTTGAATTATCTCTTCCGGGCACTGTTCGACGCCCTTTTCATCCACAATATCCACAATACTGCTAATTGTCTCAGCCGCAGGAATTATGGTAGCGAATAATTCATCTGGTGTTCCCAGTTGCTCCAGCCAAGGATTAGATTGAAGGATTTCATCTATTTCCATCGGAGTGCCAATATTGCTAGCCTCGAGGCCATCTTCAGAGCTTTGTTCAACAACTGGTTCTACTTGTTCGTCTGCCACCAGTTCTGGGGGCGAAACCAGCTCCAAGATTCCCTTTAGGGCACCTTCAATGTTACCTTGAAGGTCGAAAGCTGAGTCAGACCCATTGGGACAGAAGTTTCTGGAATACAGGGAGTATTTGTTGTAGGCCTCAATAGCGCTCAAACTCCATGTGATAGGCTCTCCTTCCACAACTTTCTCCGGTCTGGGTGTGTCATAAGCCGATACCTTCTTCAATATACTGTGAAGTGGTGGACCGTCGGGCTTTTTGCGCACTGGAGCGGCCGGCTTGGCCTTCTTCCATTTGAAGAACTCTGCCACCTTATTCATGGCTGCATTCTTCACCACTGGCTTTGCTACTTCCCTTGTAACTGGAACTGTAACCGATGGGGCAACCACTCCACCGTCTGTGTTATCGTGGGGGCAGTACTCCTCTGAATCAATGGAAGCATCAGAATCTTCGGTCTCTTCATCAGAGTCCCCTTTATCCTCAATCTCAGGTTCGGGCTCGGGCTCCACAACTATGAACACTCTGACCTGGTCTACTGGATTGAAGGACACGGTTCTTATCGACTGGGAATCGTGATGGGCGACAGACTCGCATTCCGGCTCGTCTGCTCCCTCGTTTGATTCCTTCAAAGGCTCTGGCACTGCTTGCTCTTCTACTTGTTCTGGGATCTCAGTATCTTGGCCCTCAGTGCGTTCCTCGGCGTCGTTTGCCTTTGTGGCATCATTCTCAGCCACCTTTGTGTCCTCAAGCTCAGTCTCCTTGCACGTGGGAGCAGGTTGGGGTTCCGGCTGGAGATCCGGTTGTGCTGATTCGGTTTCCTGCTCGGGTTTTGGCTCCTCCTCTTCTTGGTCCGAAGCTGCAACATTTTCGTTTCCAAGATCCTTCAATTCCCGAGGAGGGTAGTCTGGGGTTGGAGGAGTGACCGATACAATCTTAGGCGAAACCGACTCCTGGTCTGAAGGAGGAGTGGATGAGTCGCTCTTCTCTATAACGGGCCTTGATGCAGCGGGTGCAACAAAGCGCACCAATCCCGTCCAGGGCTTTCTGGCTACCTCTCTGGGTGGTTCCGTAGCTTCCTCTGGTTCTGCGACCGTTGGTTTTGGCTTTGTGATCATCCGTGCCAAGATCGACTCCATGGCTGGTACAGAAGAGATTGCCTTTTCGGCCAGTGGCTCTAATTCTGGCACCATTTCTTGGGGGACAATATCTGGTTCCAGCTTGACAAGAATAGGAGCTTCCATTTGCTCAAGAGCCTGGATGGGCTTAGTGGAAGAAGCAATTGGCTCTGGCTCAGGAGAAGGAATAAATAATTGGGGAACGGCATCAACCTCGGGAACAGAGTCAACCTCAAAAACGGCTTCAAGTTCGGGAGAGGTTTCAACATCAGGAACGGCTTCAACATCAGGAACGGCTTCAACATCAGGAACGGCTACAGAAACTTGGGGAACCGCGTCCACCTCGGGAACTTCAGGCACTTCAACCTCGGAAACAACCGCTGGCTTCTCAAGCTTCTCTGGTTCCCCATCATACACGGGAACAGTCTCGGGAATCATCCTGATCGGCTCAGGAATCTCAACTGGCTTCCTAGAAAACCCAGCCATGACTGAGGAATACATGGCTGAGATTGCAGCTGCAGCCTTGGCCTTTGGAGCAGGCTTCGTCTCCGCCTTCTCCTCCTTCACTTCCTTCGGTTCGCTCTTTCCTAACTTGCCCTTCACTGCCTGGATAATGGCATCTGCCGCCGCCACCACCTTACTTTCCTTTTCGCGCTTTCTTTCCTCTGCCAATTCCTTTTCATACGCCTCCTGCTTTTCCTTCTCGATCCTGTAGTACGCAGACCGGAGCCGGTTGGTCTTGGCGTACCGTTTTTCCCTCGCAGCTAACTGTGCTTCGGTAAACACTGGAGGGCCCCGAGGAGGGTTGAATGGCACCGGCTCGGGAGTGGGAGGTTTGGGCCGCTCCAATGGAATGGGGTACACTCCGTTGTTGATGAAGCCGATTGCCTCCACAAACCCTTCGCGGGTGGTCTTGAACTCGTATGGGTTGTCGATTCTGGACCGCTTCTTCCCGGTGCGCGAGTTGCCCTTCTTCACCGGCTTGGGCGACTTGATTCCGCGTACGGCAAAGTCGTTTCCCGCCACCTTGATCATGGCGCCGGCTGTCCCAGTAGCCAGCACCTTGTTGGTAATTCCAGTGGGTCCAGTGGAGTTGTCCCAGTTTACTCCATCAAAGTCGCACTTTCCCTCCGCGGTCCCAGTCGCAGGAGAGGATTGTTCGGTGCGCGCGGTACCTTCGGCCGCAGTCCCAATTGCGGTGGAGGTGCCGGTCACTGCAGGTGCGGCCAAGGCTACGGGTTTCGCAGCCACAGGTGCAGTCGCAACTGGTGATGTTGCTGCAGCTGGTGCAGTGGCAGGTGCAGTCGCGGCCGCGGCAGCGGCAACGGCGGTGGTGGCAGCAGCAAGTGCTGCGGCGGAGATAGCAACAGCAGTGGCATTGCTGTCGAACGAGGCGTCGCCGACCATTTCGGGCGAAGCCTCTTTCACGAACGCGGCGGTGGTAGGATTGGAACCGTTCGTGGTGGTAGTGGTGGTAGCGGTCGCACTGTCAGGATTGTGCGACATCCAGGTATGGGCGTGGAACAACGCCCGGACCGATGCCCGGAACCCGTCTTCAGGATCGGTTCCGGCAGCGGTGGCTACTGAGACGGTGATTTTCACTCGGGCCTCGTGCGCCTTGTCGTGCGCCTTGGCCTTCATGTCCTTCACCTTGGTGTCCATCTTTTCCTGGGCTCTTTGCACCTTGATGGCCACCTTGTTTCTAAAGCCAAACGAGTGCCTTACGGGGGTCTTGGGCCGGCCAAACGGCTGGAACTCGGCGTCGGGATCCATTTTCTGGGAAAGCTGGATCGCGAGGGGGGATACAAAGATGGTTCTCTGTGTACGTTCTACTGGAGCACAAACTTCAAGAATACGGCGAAAGGGACGGAAACTTGGGGGGAGTGGTGCTCGAGGGGAGAAATTCGGTTTTATCGGGGAGAAGAGCTGCTTATCGGAGTTTAAACGGGAGTTCAAAGGATACGGAACGCTTCACTGATAAAAACGGGGGTGGTGACAAAACCAACTGAGACAAACACGAATGCGGTTTTTGCACCCACGGCCACAGAGGCGTGGTGCGGCCACAGAAGCGTGGTGCGTGCCGCACCTGCAACGCCTCTGATCTGTATGCCGGATGTACATTATCGGCCGCGCTGCCGTCGCCAACCCCCACCATCACCAATCGCTACTGCCGTCGAGGAAAAAGACACGTGAATTCGTTATAATATTGCTAAAGCCGGTCTATGATCTGATGTGGATGCTGTTCAAAATAGAAATCAACGACAAGAACGACGCTTGCGACACGTCCTCGTGGATACCCACACCCCATCTGGTAGACCCGTTGCCCAACTTGGCTTCGATATACGTCGCAGCCTTGGAGTTGGAGTCACCACCAAGAGAATGTTCGTGGTAATGCAAAACGTCATTGAAAATACCGAGCTCCTCGCTGATGGCATTGGAGAAGGCGGAAATCGGACCATTTCCAGTTCCAGTGATTTTTTTAACCTCGCCTCCGACCTCAAGTTCAACCTCAATCGTTCTCACACCATTCTTGGAGTTGGAGAGCGAGTAGTCGTGCAATTTGTAGTGCTGGTTTTGCGCCTCGGTCTCATAATTGATGAAGTACTCATCCTTGAACAAAACACAAAGCTCGTCATTGGTCAACTCCTGGCCCTTAATTTCTGCCTGTTTCTGTACGCACTTGGAGAAGTCAATTTGCAAGCCCTTTGGAAGGTCAAGCTCAAGGTTTCTCAAAATCACCCACGCGGATCCACCCTTGCCCGACTGGGAGTTGATTCTGATGATCGCTTCGTAGGTTCTGCCAATATCAGCCGGGTCAATCGGCAAATATGGCAATTTCCACTTAACAGGCTTACCCTGGGCCTTTCTTACGCTCTCGTTGTACTGGTTGAATCCCTTCTTGATCGCATCCTGATGTGATCCCGAGAATGCACAAACCACAAGCGACCCGCCATACGGAGCTCTTGCTGCCACTGGGATCTTGTTGCATCTTTCAACGATGTCAATCACAGATCCCAAGTCGGAAAAGTCGATTTTAGGCGAGATGCCTTGGGAGTACAAGTTAAGGCCCAAGGTAACCAAGTCCACGTTACCGGTTCTTTCGCCGTTTCCAAAGAGACACCCCTCGATTCTGTCGGCACCCGCAAGCTGGCCCATCTCGGCAGCAGCCACAGCGCATCCTCTGTCATTGTGGGGATGGAGAGAAATACAAATCTTTTCTCTTTCAGAAATGTGGGTCGAAAAGTATTCGATTTGGTCCGCGTAAACGTTTGGAGTGGACATTTCCACTGTGGCGGGCAAGTTAAAGATGATAGGGTTTTCCTCGGTGGGTTCCCAAGCGGCCTTCACCGCTTCGCACACTTCAAGCGCATAGTCCATATTCGTGTCCGAAAACGTCTCTGGAGAGAACTCGAAGCCCCAGTGGGTGGCATTTTGGTTTGGGTCATCTTTGGTCAAGGATCTCACAAGAGCAGTACACTTAACCGCCAAGCTTTTGCTCTGTTCTTTCGTCAACCCGAAAACAACGTTTCTGAAGCAATCCGATGTGGCCAAGTAAATGTGCACAATTGCGTTTTTGGCTCCCTTCAAAGATTCCACCGTTCTTTTGATGTGTTCTTCTCTGCATGGAGACAAAACTTGGATGCTAACGTCGTCAGGGGCATTCTGAACCGCATATTGGGTGAAATCGAAATCAACCTGCGACGCTGATGGGAATGACACCTCGATTTCTTTATAGCCAATATCCACAAGTTTATGATAGTAGGCCATTTTTTCGTCGTATGACATGGGGTCCGGAAGCGACTGGTTTCCGTCTCTTAAATCGGTCGAAAGCCATCTTGGTGCCTTTTTCAACACTTGAGAGGGCCACTGGCGGTTAGGAAGATGGATCGGAGGAAAAGCGTCATATTTGACGGAGGGATCAGCGAGCATAGGCATTACGACTGTTTTTTATCTGATACTTATTGAGGAAAAAAAATAGAAAGTTGGGGTATCTGTGCCCTTTATATTGTTTCTGGGATTTGAATAATGAGTCAGTGAATGTATGGCACGACAAAAGATTTCCAAATGAGTCAGTGAATATATGGCTGACTATATGCCGGTGTGGGGTCAAAGGGTTTAGCAATCCTGCGCATACCACTGGTGCTCCAGATTCCAATTAGCGTGCGTTTACCATCATAGGACTAGATCGAGTTCTGTTTCAACTCGCATGGCCACAAACGCATCCCTATTACGCTACATTGTTTGACCATGCCTATGGGTATAAATATAACGTGAAAAACTATGAAAGAATGGAGCTTTCGGCTGCGGATACATTTAGCACTACATCGAACTACTGATATATCATTGGACGTTTCCAAACTATGGATCAATGGAACGTTATCGCTCTAATAGAGCATTATCTAGCTACGGATATATCATGCACTATATCGAACTACGTGTTTATCAATCACTTTATCAACCTATGGGTATATAAAGTACTTTATTGCACTACGGATATATATGGCCGATACATTCAACCCTGTTCCGCACGAATTAGTAATTACCCTTATTCCGTACATACAGCCTCAAGTGATCCGCTAAGCCAAAAGAAATTTAGGGAATCGTCAAACGGGAGCCAGGCCACTTCCCCCGTTGAAGAAGTACGCACCTCTTATTATTCAAAACCAGAAAGTACTAGAGATACAATCTAAAAACCATCGCATTTTTCTTTACAAAACTTTACCGAAATTAACCACGGGTGGAGATTCTCAAGTACGAATAAGCCAATGCAGACGCAGTGGTGACAGCAATATGACCCCTTCTGGTATCCTCACCGGGCAGAAAAGCATGCAACATGCCCGAATGCCAAGCAGTTTGATGCGGTGTTTGACACTTTACCAACGGTCGCGGTAATTTAAGGGATCGTGCGCTTAATTTGCGGCACTCACGTGGCTACATACGGCTTCGGGCGCGTGGCCTTGGTGTTATCGCCAATTTCCCTTTTGCCATTATTTGAAGGGGGTATCATTTATCTCTAATTTGAATGTGGAAAAAACGTCCGAGCCGTTTGATGGCCACGTGCGTCACAAATTTGTGTTTTGATTCTGTACTGTTGGCGATAACTCGTGTGTCGCATTTGTACACGGCCAATACAATTAAAATTGCTGCACACTCGATATTTGAAACTGCCACTTCACCGTGGGGGATAATCTCCATTAGCACCCTCGGAAATCAGCGCAGGTCGAAGGTTCCTGTGCTTCGTCTAATCAAATAAATTGCTCTACGCGAAACAACGTGTCAGAGCTCTCAGTGGCATCAGGTCTTGCGATCACATTGGTCCCCGTGAGCTACTGTCATCCCGTATTTGCCCGGATGTAATTCCTTATTCCTTTTCAATATCGTTCTAATTTTGACCCAGCTCCAGTGATTTCCCGTCTTATGCGATCAAATCCATCTGCATTCTCTCATCTATGTGTCACGGTGAACTGCGGAATAACCTCAATTCATGGCACCATTCTTGGGACATAGATTTCTTTCCAAACGTAAATGTCAGCAATCAGCAGTTCCATTGGTATGAGCTTTTTCGCTAGCTTTTGTGACTTGGAGCCAATAATACTAAATAAAAAAACAATCTCCGCCACATCGCCCCGAGCGGGTCAACGGAGCTACTTCGATTTCGGCCGAGATTACCGAACCATTGAAGCGAAATAAGGTAATCCCACATCCCAAGCTCGTAAATCGTTTCCGCCACCGTATCCGTAATTCTACGTCTGGTACTTAATTTTAGAATTGATGGCCCATCAGTTCCGGGGACTCAACAGATGCTAATTCCGAGGATAACGGAACTGGCCTCCCTGCACGCGGCTTTACCCAGGCGCGTACCCCACCAGGAAAAACCACCAACATTTCCGCATCTGGTGCCGTGTCGCACAACCCACTTGCGTGAATTCTACCGGATTGAATCTCAAAATTGTACGAGATATTCATGTTGGCTGGTGTTTCGACTGCGCTCGAGGTTCCCCCTACGATAAGGTGTGAGAAAACACGCGCACGTGGGGTAACATGTGTCTAGCGATTAAGATATGCATGCCGCGTGCAGTCTCCAGTCCACTCTTGTATGGCCGTCGCTTATTTTGTATGGCCAGGGTACCATAAAAAGAGGAGAAATTTATATGTAATTGTCTCAAACCATATATTTTGTCTCTCATCTTTCCCCTACAATGAGCATCGACAAAGTGTCTCAAGACAGTCTTGTCAATGGCAACAGCACTATCGATGTTGCCGATGATGGAAAGCATTTCCAGTACGATGAAGAATTCAGAGGCTCCCGGTTGAAAAGAGGACGTCCAAGCATGGGTGAAATCTTCACTATCATCTGTGCTGGTTTTGCATTGATTTCCGATGGTTACCAAAACAATGTCATGACAATGTTGAACTCCGCGTTCACCGTTCTCTATCCAAAAGAATATACTGCAAACATGAAAACGAGTGTGTCCAATGCGTCTTTGGTGGGCACGATTTTCGGCCAGGTGATTGTTGGTGTTTTGTCCGACAGAATGAACCGTAAACAGGCAGTTGTGCTTGCGACTTGCTTCTTGGTGTTTGGTACCGTTTTGTGTGCAGCCTCTCATGGAAAGACTGTCAATGGCATGTTCTGGATGTTGATCGTCTTTAGAGGTGTTACTGGCTTCGGTATTGGTGCAGAATACCCTTCTTGTTCCGTTTCGGCCAATGAGGCAGCCAATGAAACGGTCCGCCGTAGAGGAGGTGTCTTCTGTTTGGTCACCAACTTGCCCTTGTCGTTTGGTGGCCCATTTGCCTTAATAATTTTCTTGATCGTCTATCAAATCACTGGTGTCAAGGATGGCTTGTGGAGAACTATGTTCGCCATCGGTGCCTTCTGGCCGCTTTCTGTGTTTTACTTCAGATATAAAATGGCCACATCTGAATTGTTCAAGAAATCCGCGATCAGAAAGAATGTTCCGTACTGGTTGGCTCTCAAGTACTACTGGAGGAGATTGTTTGGTACCTGCTTCTGTTGGTTCTTGTATGACTTTGTCACCTTCCCCAACGGTGTTTTCTCGGCCACCATCATCGGTTCCGTTTTGAAGGGTGCGGACAAGACTAACTTGGAGAAAATTGCCGAATGGAACTTGTTATTGGGTGTTATTGCTATCCCCGGTGTCGTTGTCGGAGCCTATTTGTGTGACAGAATTGGTAGAAGAAACACCATGGCTCTTGGTTTCTCCGGTTATATTGTATTTGGTCTAATCATCGGATGCTCCTTTGACAAAATTAAAAAAATTACTCCGCTTTTCATCATCTTCTATGGTTTGATGATGTCGATGGGTAACCTTGGTCCGGGTGACATGATGGGTTTGACTTCTTCTGAATCTTTTGCTACTCCTATTAGAGGTACATGTTACGGTATTTCCGCTGCCATTGGTAAGGTTGGTGCCGTTGTTGGAACCAAGTCCTTTACACCCATTGAAACCAACCTCGGACAAGGTTGGACTTTCATCATTGCCGCCATCTGTGGCCTTCTTGGTGTCATTGTTACCTTCCTTTGTATTCCTCAATTGAAGGATGACGATTTGATGAAGGAAGACATCAACTTCAAAAACTACTTGGTCGATCAAGGATGGACTGGAACTTTCGGCTTTGAAGACGGTTTTGCTGAGGATTCTTCCTCTGAGGGCGAAGAGGTGGTTCATAAGCAACAGTACACTCTTGAGGTGGGGAAGCAGTAGTTTTTGGTTGTTTTTTTTCAATATTCGACTGAACGTATAATTAATAACATTTGATCTCCCATTGATTGTAGAAAACTTAAATTGCATTAATATTTAGAAAACTTTACTAATACAGGGAAATGAGAAAAGCTGACAATTAATTAGAAAAACATCAAACTCTGAGCGCCTCTTCGTAAGATGGAGGAGGACCGTAGTATTCGGTCAGGCCCTTCTCATTGAAACCAGCATCTTCGTCAGTGCACGCAACACCGTTCTCAAGCGCCTTGTTCTTTTGGATTTCCGACAATCCCAAATTGTCCTTTGGAATCCAAATGTGTGGCTCACCTTCGGTGACTGCTGGATCTTCGTACGCAGTAGACACAAATTCGGGGTTGTACTCAATATAGTTGAAGTAGGACGCAGGCATGGAGTTTCTCACCATGTCGAACGTGTTCTCCTTAGGCTTGAAGAATCTAGTAATAGCACCCACAGAAGGCTTGGACAACATTTTAGAGTCGTTCCCTTCAGCGCCGACGATGTCATCAGCACCGACTTTATCAGCGCCAACGGTATCAACAGTGACACGTGGGTTCGAGTCGGTCTCTTCGCCCTTACCTTCAAGCTCGGATTCCTTGCCATCGGGGTTGACTGGGTCTAAGTTAGACTCGACCAATCCAAGCTGGTTACCACCTTCCCAGTAGTTCTTGCCCTCAGTCTTGATCTCCTTCCACCCCTGGTCATACATTGGGTATTGGAAAGTGCGGTCATTAGAAGCGTATTTGATCGCAGATATGGGCACGGTTTCCAACAAGGGAAGGAACTTCCACTTGAAGTAGACATGGGCAACAGCAGTGACAAGAATCCAGAATCCTTCTAACGCAACACATGCCCAGTTCTTACCGAATACAAACATAGCCACAAGGGTAGCTTCGGACAAGTACAAGGCAGTGAACAACTCAAAGAGGGCCAAAGCGTAGTTGCGTCCACGGGCATCTGACTTGCCTGGTTGCAACACATAAATGAAGTTGTAGGTGAAGGCAACGAATATCAAGAAGAAAGTGATGGTGGCGAATCCCAAAATCAATGGAGAAATAATCGCATACGCGAGCGCAATCAAACTGACCAACATGTAGCCAGGATAAAGAACAGAGAAAGAAGGCAGGCCCAAGGTGTTGTAGCGGGTCCACTTAGATCTTGGAGACTTATCCAAAATGCGGCCCAAAACTTGAGACAAAATTAAAGTCACAAGTTGCAAAACCAATCCAGACGAAACACTCAATCCGTATAAACAAAGGTACGAGATGTAGAAGTTAGAAGCCTTTGGCAACTTTGTCGACAATAACTTCAAAGCGGTAGTTGGGTTCTCAATGATATCTTTGATGGCACTCACGGCTGCGGAAGCCAAAGTAACAACGATGAAAGAGTTAACTGCCTGGAAAGCAAAGTACCAGTTTTGACAGTACCTTTCAACTTCTTGAACTGTAAGACATCCACTGACCTTACCCATCTTCTTGATGAAAGGAGGAACCAAAGACATTAAAACGGCCAAAAGGATAGTAGGTAAGAGCGAAGTGATAATACCCATGAGAGAAGATGGCATCTTATTGATGAACTTGAGGAAGGTAAGCTTTTCGGTGATGAAGTTGATGTTGGAGATAGCACCCACAACCGCAACAGGAATACACCAGAAGATGATAGTAAGGGTCAAAAATGTGTTAGCGAGAACTCTCTTAATTCTTCTCTTGGTAGAAGTCAACGAAAGGTTCTCCCAGATCACATCATCGGGGGCAATACCAGTTCTTCTGCCACATTTTTTGAATTCGGGACTGTAAGGGATAGCTTGGTAAGCCTTTTGCAATTCTAACTGAGATGGGAACTCAATGAAAACAGATGGGCGTTGTTCATTAGTCTTGTTCTCGGTTTGCGCCTTCTTGATCTCTTCGTTTAACTCACCCAATCTCTTGGCACCGTAGTCCAAAGTGTCCACCTTCTTACCGATAAGAAATTTCAATCTGTGGGTGGGTCTCTTCTTTCCGTCCTTCAAGTACTTGTTGATGTCGTCTGAAGGTTCTGGGAAAGGCTTGCCCTTCTTTTCACACTTGTTGCGCAACTTGACTGCCTTGATCAACACAGAGTTCAATGCACCCTCATACTTCTTTGCAAGCTTGGTTCTTTCTTTGACCAACTTTTCCAATTCCTTGTAATCACGAGCATACCAAACATTGGTGGCAGTAGGGAAGGAGCTTCTCAATTCGGTTTCTTCCATAGCGGACTTTGGAAGCTCGGTCAAGAGCAAAGTACGAGAAGACAACAAGGAGTCATAGAGTGGAGTGGTTTGTAAAGCGTGTCTAAACGTAGTGTAGTAAACCAATTCTCTGTAGATGATGAAAAGTACGATACCAAAGAAGGCCCATGAGACAAAGATATGGGCATAGTATCTGTCCTTATGCTTCACATTACCGATCGACAAGATGTCCAATTGTTTGTTGTGGTTTGAATTGGAAGCATTGACGGGGAAAAGAATTGGCCAGGTTATGAGACAGCCCACCAAACAAATGAAGGCAAACTCAAACAAAAACCGAAGGAAGAAGTAACCGTCTGGTCCAGTCTGCTGGATAAGGTAAGTTTGTGGTTTATTCAAAACATTGGTGATCCAGGCGAATGCACCGGAGGGACTCTCAGCAGGCTTTAAGTCTTGCGGAACAGTGTCCACCGTATAACGTGGTTCATAAACTCTCTTCTGTTTCTTTCTCAATACGATAAACAACAAGAGGAAGACAGTAAAAATAATCAAGTTGGGAATAAGCGACGACAACAATTGCGAAGCTGACGTCGATGACGTATCCGTATCAATCGAAGAAGCCATATTTCCAATACTAGCTTGCGCAAGAGTAGATCAGGTCGGAAAGAATGGTATAAGTATTCTGCACAGGGATAGCGCAGAGCAAAGAATGAAGCCTAACCCGAAAACGCGGAAAGTTCTATGTGCAGTCAAATGTGCTTAGTTGGTGATGCAATGGTTGAAAAGGCCGTATCTTGCAGTCATCGTTCTTCTTTATTGGGCGCAACAAGTGAGCTCAGCCCCACATTCCTGCGGTTCCATAGGACAGATGATCGTTCTGTTGCATTTAATTTCTACGGTAAAGAAGTCGTACTTCACATAACACTACCCCATACTCCCTACCCACATTTGTTATGATTCGGCTACGCCGTGCAACACACCCTTCCAAGGTGAAATGCGTACGGTACCTGCAAGCATGAGTGCGCGTATTTAGACGGTCACGCCGCGATGAGGCGAAACCCGAACTGAACCTTCCACATCCAAACTAATTCAGGGTTGCTTTTTTTCGATGATCGATGAAATTTAACCATTGTAGCTATGTCCCTGATCATACCGAGGGACTAGCCACACCTGCTACAGTTGCTGCCGCTGGTAGCATTTGCTCACATGCATTCTGAACAATGTACTATATGCACTCATATGCAACGCAGACTCTTGAGCCGCCCCTCTATCCCATTTCGCCATATTGTGCACTCCATAGAAGCTGTCTTGCAGGAGTGACAGCGCGACAGTAACCAGCACATTCCGAGTCAAAACATGGAAGATCATCACCAGAAGGACCGGACCACCACGGTTTTAACGGTCAATAAAAATCGTGATATATCGTTAACATAGGGCAACAAAGTGGCCGCGGGATTGATTAATTTAGCCTATAGCACCAGTCATGTTTGATATTCATTATGTTAGAGCTCGTAACACCATGACGTATTCACGGTGGAACGGGTGTGTATACGTAGCAGGGGTAAAGCCGTACGGTCTTGCCCAATGCAACCTACAGACGGATTTCGGAGACTCTATACGCTCTGGCGATGATTTTTCTCATCTGGTCATTGTCACCATCTAATTCTGTCCGGTGAGTGTTGCTGGCCTGTATCTTCCGCTCCTTTTGCAATCCAGTTGCTACTGCAACGTCACCATATAATAGCACATGGCCATTTGATCTATGTGACCCTCACGTATATGGTGTCGGGTCTACACGTGAAAAGTGCTTGGCTCTTCACACGTGGCCGAAGGATAAATTATTCATTCACGCTTAGTGCATCGGTTCCACCACCAGTGATGTGCACATAGGCAGGGGCCGAATACAAGAATCCGAATATCTCACATGAATCCTACAACTCAGGAATCCTACAACTCGGGAATCCTAAAACTCGGGAATCCTACAACTCGGGAATCCTACAACTCAGGAATCCTACAATTGAACACTAGGCTACATTCTCATTGGTTGGTACAGGGGCGGTTTCAAAGTCGATTTTATTACAAAAAATTATGCAATCAAGTTTCTACCTTGCCGGAGGTGGCCCCGAGGGGGGCTGGTATTGTTCGGTTCCACTGGAAGGAGGAGGTCCGGGTGGTCTTTCATAAGTTTCGCCCTGGCCAGTAGCCGAGGGTGGAGCCATGGACGGTCTTCTGAACATCAGATCACCATCGTCATGAACCGTATTGATCCCAGTATCTCCCGTGTGGCTGTAATCGGCAATAGGAACGCCATCAGCATTGCTGGTGGTTCGGTGATGGATTTGTTCCGGCATTTGTGGCTCTTTGGCATTGGGGTTTTGTACGAAGTTTCCCTGCTGGTCGTAGTAACCATAGTCATTGTCGTTGGCGGTAGCGGTATACTCTGGCACATAAGCACCGGGCATTTCAGCGTCCCGCTGAGTAGGCTGGTTGTACTGGTTTTGCGACTGGAAGTACGACGGAGGAGTCATCCATCTGGTACCGTAGATGGGCATTCTACCATGTCTGCTTCTGTTCCGGTTGACCCTCATCGTTCCGATGATCATGACGATAACGAAGAGAATAAAAATGGCGAAAAATGCCCACCGTGCGCCACCCATGGTGCCCACGTCTCCGGTGAACCAACGCTTCGAGTTGTGGGGAGTTTGATCCCAATCAATAAACATGTAGAATTTGTGGAGGCAAACGCGAGTACTAACCTGGGGAAGAAATAACCGAGAAATTGATTAAGGAAAGATGATCCCTAAAGTTTTCTGTTTGGGATCTGAGAAATAAATGGAGTTTGCCAATCGAATGTAGAACCAATGGCGTACTTATGCACTTTGGAGTGGTATTCGCCTATCTTTTTCATCCGCAATTATCTACTCGTTTCCGGTATGCCGGATTCTCGGGAGGCGCAGAGAAATTTCTTGTCATTAATAGTGACTTCTCCACAGTCAGAGGTCACGGGACGGAGATAACGGTTGTACTGACGCTAGATGAGCCATAGACCGATAACGATACTTTTAGGGAGCGCTTTTACCAAATTCGATTTTTGGTGGTGGTTTTTGCTTTCTGTAAATACTTGACGCAGACGCATTATATTTATAAACCCATAAACGGCTTTCATATCCGACCGTTGCCCCCTTTAATCTTGTACACGACACGACCTTTTCACTTGGCGGCTGCAAACAGATGTGGTCTTTCATTCCATGGGGTCCACCTTTTTTTGGACTTCTTTCACACTACAACACCCTTTTGTATGGCCATGAAGCACAATATTCACCTCAAGGCAATATTTCAATTGGATTTGCTGTCGACGATCTCTCTTGAAGTCGGATCAAAGGAACTGTATGTCTGGTTCACATACCCGACTTATCGTATACTAACCCATAGGAACCCAACAGCGGTACTAAGGCGAGTATGGTTGGAATTTGTCACTGTAGATCCTCTTCTGGAAATTGTTATTCGAATGAATTGCTCCAAAAAGCGTAACAGAGGTGATGGCATGTTACACCTTCGTATACGTGAGATGGCTCAAACTCCTAGCGAGTCCACAAAATTTGTTGCAACAATTCGACTTCTTAAGATTCTCCTTTGTCAGCTCGAGGAAGGAAAGGTTTCTACATTGAGAGACATATTTTACAATGATGTTTCTCTTTTCAAGGGCAAGCAATATAACCTGAACGTCATTTTGGAGTCGGTAGCAGGTTCCTTCGGTTACCTGTTGCAAAGTGACTTAAGAATATTCCCCACACCAAAAGGTATCATATGGAGTAGTAAAAGAACAGAGATAGCGATTGGGACCCAGAAGAAGTGGTTTCTAGATCCTGTTGATGAACCAATATTGATTTCACACAGAGAAGAACTGGAGAAGATAACGGTCAGTGAAGCAGTAGAAATGATAATCATTTTCGAAAAAGAAGCGATTTTAAAGTCTTTCATTTCCTACGTAAGAGATACAACCCCTAGCAAAGCATTGCTTTTGATTACCGGTAAAGGATTCCCCGATCGTGCTACTGTGTCCTTCTTGAAGGGATTGAATAATTCGTCACCACATACCCCGCTTATGTTTTTTGTCGACTCGGATGTATACGGCCTACAGATTTTCCACAGTTATATTCACGAAAACCAGCTATTATCAAAAGTTGCCAAGCTTGGGGGTGCATTCATTGTTGAGAAGAGATCTGAATGGTTGACAATCGGCAAACGCGAATGGACTCGAGGCGTGAAGTTTGCACAAAGGAATATGGAATATCTCCATTCTACTTCTGAGCTCAATGCGAATTCCGTTATGAATTTGATGCAAAGAGAATTACAAAGGGGGCTAATTCTTTTCAAGAAGGCGGAGATAAATGTCATAAAAGACGATCTACATTCAGCCCAGAGTGTCAATCACTACCTATGGAGTAAAATACCAGCAGAGAGGCACCGCGATTTAACGTGACTCGCTTACCTGCAGACCAGTGAAATAAATCGTCGACATCCGGTGATCCTCCAATTAAACCACAGTTATAGTTTGAAAAATGTCTTACACCACTCGTCAAGTTGGCGCTGCCAACACTTTGGACTTCAAGGTTTACATCGAGAAGGATGGCAAGCCTGTCTCTCCTTTCCACGACATCCCATTGTACGCTAACAAGGAAAAGACCATCCTTAACATGATTGTTGAGGTTCCAAGATGGACCAACGCCAAGTTGGAGATTTCCAAGGAGCAAAAGTTGAACCCAATTATCCAAGATACCAAGAAGGGTAAGTTGAGATTCGTCAGAAACTGTTTCCCTCACCACGGTTACATTCACAACTACGGTGCTTTCCCACAAACCTGGGAGGACCCAAACCAAATCCACCCAGAGACTAAGGCCAAGGGTGACGACGATCCTTTGGATGTCTGTGAGATCGGTGAGCAAGTTGCCACCGTTGGTCAAGTCAAGCAAGTTAAGGTTTTGGGTGTCATGGCTTTGTTGGACGAGGGTGAGACCGACTGGAAGGTCATTGTCATTGACGTCAACGACCCATTGGCTCCTAAGTTGAACGACATTGAGGATGTCGAGACTCACTTGCCAGGCTTGTTGAGAGCTACGAACGAATGGTTCAGAATCTACAAGATCCCTGATGGAAAGCCAGAGAACCAATTCGCCTTTTCCGGTGAATGTAAGAACAAGAAGTACGCTGATGAGATTGTCACTGAATGTGCTGAGGCTTGGAACAAGTTGATTGACGGTACTTCTGCTGCCGGTGAGATTGACTTGACCAACACTACCTTGAACACCACCGCTGCTTTCTCGGAGGCTGTTGACATCCCAGCTGCCTCTCCTTTGCCAGCTGCTCCAATTGACAAGTCTGTCGACAAGTGGTTCTTCATCTCTGGCGCTCACTAAATCTGTTTTGATACTTATATAGCTGAATTAGTTTTGTTACAAATAAACGGTGTGCATCGCTGAAAGGAATTTGAAGTAGTCGCACAAAATCACATTTCGTAATCGCCACTTGATGGATAGCGGAAAGTACCCGTCAGTAAAATCTGGGCTCCTTTTAGAATTTGGCGACTGGGAAAAGCTTATTTCGGACCATGGGCTTACGTTGATTGACATTATATCCCTTAGCAGGGATAACAATGCTGCTGCCAAGTTGAGCTTGAAGTTGGGAAGAAGTGTGGATGAGTGTCTGAGATACATTCATAGTGTCATCAACTCAATGAAAACAAGCATCGAATCTCTGAAATTGACCATCTTTCAAGAGACCATCGACTCTATTTCTACTGGTTTACCCACGCTAGACGAACTTTTGCAAGGGGGACTTCGAACAGGATCCATCACGGAGGTTTTCGGTGCAAGCGGATGTGGAAAATCCCAGTTTCTCTTACAGATTGCACTTGAGGCACAGAAACTAAATCTGAAGACCAAAGATGGCGGCCGAAGCATTATCATATCCACCGAATCAGCGCTTGAAACTCGAAGGTTGCACGATATGAGTGTGTCAAGAGACTTGCCCAACGCGCTTGAACTGGTGTCTTATATTTATTGTCATGACGTTGAAAGTCAAGACCATATTATATTCACTCAACTTCCAGCAAAATTACAAAGTGCCCCAGAAGGAACGATAAAAGTGGTACTCATTGATAGCATTAGTCATCACTTCCGGGGGGACGATTCATACATTAATGCACTGGAGTACTTGAGAACATTTCTACTACAGCAGGAGGAGAAGCTTTCTGATGTTTCGGTATATCTGTCATTGAAATCTTCCTTCGATAGGATGACGCACCAGTTTTTCAAGGGAAACAACGCGTTCCGGAACAGAATTTCAAAGAAGTACTACTTGTTGACATTGTATGTCCACTTAGCGAACATTGCAAAGATACATAACGTGGCAATTGTGGTATCGAATCAAGTGAGTGACGCTTTTGATAATGCTGACCTGGTGGATTCTGATGTTTCGGCCGAAGAACTACATTACGTGTTGAACTTTCATTCTCAGGTGGGTTCGTTCTCGGGTTGGGATGCGCAAAGTATGCAGAAACCAGAAGCAGATTCAAAGAAAGACGTACAACCATTTAATAGTCAAGGATTGGAACCTGGCCACTCGTACAAGAAGAGAAGATTGCAAGAGGATCTATCCGCCGCGTGGCACGAACCTATTTCTAGTGAGAGTTACCAATCCCAGTTACACCCAAAAAAGAAAATCCCCGCTCTAGGATACACGTGGTCCAAGCTTGTAACTACGAAAATTCTCTTGTGGAAGAGCTATATTCCCCGGATTCAGATAGTGCATCCGAGTCAGATGCAGGGTGAGGGTGGGGACTCGGGGCAAATTATGGGCAGCCGGCAAAATGAGCCATCCTTTACGGTTGAATCATGGGAAGTGAAAAGATTCGCTAGAGCAATCTCTGATTCCAATCGATGGAACCTTTCGAATGCAAAGAATAGCGTGGTATTCACTATCAGTTCTGGGGGATTGACTGAAACGCCATAATTGACTGCGCATATCATCACGTGAGCCAACGTGCCAGATACTTGACAATCAACATAGTCACCCACGCGGTTTTTAGAATCTTCAACTTGCACGAAAAAAGAACGAAAATGAAAGTAAGTAATGCAGTGGGAGATATTTCCTTTAGATACTGTGACTGTTACTAACGTATCTGTTTATTGACGAGGTGGACATTGAACTCGTCAACCAGGAACTAAATTTCCATTCCCCTGATAACAATCTAATCATCAAGGGTGGATGTGACTTGTTCACGACAAAGCCAATCAGTACAGATAAGAAGCTTTTCAAGACTATTGACAAACACTTGGACCAGATGTTGGAAGATCATCAGTTGTCTCGGTCTATTGAAAGAAAACAGTCGGTGAACTCATTATTTGGAAGCAGCGCCTCTCCTCCAAGACCCAACTTCGCTCTTAGGAGAGGCTCTCATGTCAGCATCACAGAACGCGAAAGAAGACCAAGTAATTCCCTGTTTACATTCAACAAAACCCATGAAAACGCCGCACAGTCTCAAAGCCCGGCGCCCGGATCGTTTCTCTCCCTGTCTTTACTAGAAGAGAATATGGAAGACTCTTCGGCTATTGAAGAGTCTCCTTTCGGACCATTAAAGAATATTTCTACCAGAAAAACTTTTGCGTATTTGATTGCCATCTTGAATACTACTTACCCAGACCATGACTTCTCGAACTTGCAGCCTACAACGGAGAACTTCCACAGGGTGGAGTCCCCGGAAATATTGATGAACAGATTTAATAATATTATGGTATCTTTGGGAAAGAAAGAAGATTTGCTAAGCTGGGTTTGGGACACTGTTAACGTGTATATGGATGTGTTTCCCTCAAGATCACCGAACTTGCCTGCCCAGGGAACTAATGGTTCAAGGAAAAATAGTTTTTCTAATGGTGCAGTGGCAATGTCACCAAAGACAGAGTACTTTATGAATCTTGATCCCGGATGCAAAATCTATGAATTCAGGCCATCAGACCAGTCAATCCTAGAGGATCTTAATCACCCATACCAGACACTGTGGTCTTACTACTGGTTTATTTATAACAAGAAGAAGAAGAGAGTTTGCTTCTTATATCTCACAGGTCTCAATAGACTTCACTACTCGCAAGTCAACGAAAACTCTGACAGACTTGATGACAAACTTGACCACCAATTGAACAAGAACGATGTTGATAGTGATGATTATATGGACGAGGATGCCGACAATAATGACAGTGATGATGTGTTGGGAGATATCGAGATTTAAGTAACCTGACACTGTTTTTAGCATTATGCTGCAAGTGCAATTCACTGACAAAGACGTAAAACAGCCTATAATGAGTATTTGTTACGGTTGGTCATTCCAAAGGCAGTAGGTCCTCTTCAATTCTTTCTCCTCTTATTTGATATTGAATTTCAATTTAGTCAACTATTTATTCACCAATAAATACCAGCATTTGGCCGAGCCTATCAATCCGTGTATTCTAGATACGATAGTATACAGGATCTCCGCAACATTGATCGGAAGTTCCCCGGAAGCTCCCCCCACGCTTTTGTGCCGAGCAAGCAAATTGTGGCGGCTTGCCCAGGATGTCGAATATAAATATCCCGTAATGATTATTCAACTTTCTTCTCTTTTTAGACCCCGAATTTTGACTACAAGAAGATTCAAAATGACTCTTGCGACTGACGTATACTACGATTTGAATGATGGAAATAGAATCCCCGCCTTAGGTTTGGGTACGGTGCCCCCTGAAGATCCCAGCGAGGTCAAGGCACAAGTTATCGCCGCTGTCAAGGCCGGTTACCGCCATATTGATGGCGCTTGGTACTACAGAACGGAGAAGTATATTGGCGAAGCTCTCAAGGAATTGTTTGCCGAAGGAGTTGTAAAGCGTGAAGACCTTTTCATCACCACAAAGGTGTGGCCATCTTTTGCCCACAACCCAGAAAAGTCCTTGGACATTTCTTTGTCTGATTTGGGTATTGACTATGTCGATCTATTCTTGCAGCACTGGCCAGTTGTGTTGAAAGGCGGAGAGGATGGTGAACCAGCACTTCCCAAAGACGAGAATGGAAACCTTATCTACGACGACGATCCTGTCACAGGTACCAAATTCATCGAAGTCTATCATGAATTGGAGAGAATTAAGACGGAAACTCTGAAGGTTAAGTCAATTGGTGTTTCTAATTACTCGTTGCCTAGACTTCGTCTTTTGTTGGAGCATGCAAAGATTCCTCCAGCCACCAACCAAATTGAGTACCACCCTCAACTACCACAACAAGACTTGGTCGACTTTGCTCAAAAGCATAAGATTATTATTGAAGCGTACTCTCCTGTTGGTAGCACTGGTGCACCAGTGATTAAGCTTCCATTGGTCCAGGAACTCGCGAAGAAATACGACGTGACCGTTAACGAGATCGCCAATGCGTACCATATCAGAAATGGTAGAGTGACGTTGCCTCGCTCGTCTAACTTGGAAAGAATCAGGACCAATGTGAGACTACCAGAAATAACAAAGGAAGACTTAGACGCTCTTTACCAGGTTGGGGTTGAGAACCCCAAGAGACATATCAATGACGCTCAAGGTTATGGTCTCGGTTTCAAGTACTGGGAAGGTGACTCGTTGTCCACCCAATTCGACTAAGTGTGTGAGCGAGCTTTCGCACTTAAGGTAGACTGAAATAGGGAATGTCCGCTTATCTCCGAACATCGGCCTCTGTATTTCGTTCTGATAGTTTAAATAGACAATAACACCTTCGACTTGATAGTTAATACAACAATGCGGATTTGTTCGATCCTCCTGACAGCATTGACTGGAGTCAACGCCATTTACCTCGACAAACCCATACAAGCCAATATAAATTTACCCCTGAGACCCACAGTTGAAGATGGCGCATTGGTCGCCAGAACATTGATTAAACGTGAGTCTTTGGCCAATGTTAACACAATCCAGAGTATTACAAAAGGAGATAAATCTTACGAAATTCCGGTCTCATCTATGGAATATTATGCGGATTGTGACAATGATGGTAATTTATACTGGCTAGTAGTGGAAATTGGCTCTACCTACCAACACATCAGGAGTGGATCGCCATATTCTTTCACCATCAGAGCCGGGGATCACGCTTTGAAAGAAGATGTCAGCCCTGATTACCCAGGCGGCATAGCGAGTTCTCCTGCTGGATCTCCTAGGGTAAACCTCAAAGGTCAGTTAAAGGACGTTGAAATCGAAAACCCATTGGACTATGCTGCTTTGGAAAAGTGCTTTTTATCAAGACACCCAGACGCTCAATGGTGGCTTCCGTCAAATATTGTTTCACCACACAAAACCCATTTTGTTAAGTTTGAAGTGGATGATATCTTCATAATTGGTGGATTTGGAGACAGGGCGTATATAGGCCCAGTCGACTCTGAATTGTATCATCTGACAAGTCCACTAGAACACTGATCTGGGAGAAGCAGAACAGTACACCGCAAAGCTTACGTAATTAGTCTATATTTTGTACTTCGTTTACGACAAAATGCACCAATTTTGAGACTCTCGTTGTAGGCACAAGAAAGTCATCACAATTCATTGGCGACATCCAATCTAACATCCATATTAGCACGCTCCCGCAAAAATTTCTTTACAGTAGCAACATCATACTCTCCCCTGTGGAACATACCCGCACCAAGTGCAGCATCAACACCGCAATCCATCTTGAATACTTCCTCAAAATGCTCTGGTTTACCAGCTCCCGAACTTGCAATAACAGGAATGGAAACACTCTCTTTGATTTGTCTTAACAATTCAAGATTGTAGCCCCTGTTTGAGCCGTCGTAGTCAATGGAATTCAAAAGAAGTTCTCCAGCTCCCAAATCTTCGCAAGCAAGACAAAGCTCCAACGCGCCAAGGTCGTGGACTTTACGACCACCTTGGGAAGTTACCTGATAATAGCAGTATTCTTCACCATTGGGACCGAAGTTTTGAGGATCTCTAATTTTTATCACTGACATCGTCGTTTCAGAGGGCAGAGAAATATACTTTCTCTTTGGATCAACTGAAATAACGACGGCCTGATTTCCAAAGCAAGCTGAGATAGTTTCAATTGCAGTTGTTCCAGCTTTTTTCTTGCCGTTTGCATAATATGCTTCAGCAATGACAACAGCTTCAGAGCCAATACTAACTTTATCAGCACCAGAACGGAAATATAAATCAGCAATCTTCACAGCCGGGTAAACTTCACCGGAAACAGGGTCAACCATATCTTTGATACCACCACCAACTGTTAAAGGAACAAAGATTTGCGCAGCGGCTCTTTTTAAAACCTCAAGCATTGGCAAATCCTTAATTGGAGAATTGCGGAAAGACGTAATGTTCAAAAACGTGATTTCATCCGCTCCTTGGAGATAGTACTTGGTGGCAAGTTCAACCGGTTTCCCCAAATTTCTAACACTACCCTCACCGCTATCCGAGGCCTCTCTGACATTGTATTGGTCTCCCTTTGTAACAACAAGATCACCCGAGTCATTCGCACGAACATCTAGACAAGCAATAATTCTGCGCGATAAACCACTCAAGGTCGTCTCACATCCATCAACTCCGGTATGAATAGCATCTTCAGGAACAGAAGAAATTTGCTTTCCTTCCAAAAATGATTTTATAACCTTGAGTCCCACAACGCCCGATTTTTCTGGGTGAAACTGGGTCGCAAACAAACCCTTGTAAGCAACAGCAGCCAAAAATGTTTCGGACCCATACTTGGCAAGAGCAAAATCCCATCCTTTGGCTTCAGCAGCTTTAAGGTAATCAAAAGAAACCTTGTCTTTCAAAATCGCAGCATAGGAGTGGACAAAGTAATATTTGTCATGTACATTGACATTGAAGAGCGATTGCTTCGAGTTGAGTTCTTGAGATTTGTGATAGATTTTGTCAATCGTATTCCAACCAATGTGTGGAACTGACTTAAATTTGCCCTCAGCAGCAAAAACTGGATCGTTTCGAGAAAACTTGCACAAGTCCAAATCTAAGAGATTCATTCCTTTGACTCCGATGCTTTCCTCAGAATTTCTGAAAAACGCTTGGAGGCCAACACAGATACCCATGATTTCTCTTCCGCTTTCAATGTAATTTCTAATTGGCTCAACAAGTTTTCTTTCATCTAACTGCTTGACAAAGTGCCCGTAATTGCCGACTCCAGGAAAGATCAATTTTGAGATCTTTTGGTCATATTGAGCAAAGTCATGAGCATTTTGAATGAAAACAATCTCATGGTCTCCAACCCGCTTGATAGCATTAGCGAGGGATTGTAGATTTCCACTTTTCACGTCAATAATATAAACAGTTTCTCCCATTTGGCGGTGAATATTGACTTCGTTGGAATCAAAACCTTTATTATAACGTGAGTCACTTGCGCGCTTGCCAGTACTTTCACCGTACATGCACTCCACCCAATATACACCACGATAAGAAACCTATTACTCTAAATATGACAACATCCTTATATTAATCTTCCATACGCTAAAACTTTTCAGCTCGTATGTAACAATAATAATGCTTATCTTCCGCATTTTGTATCTCGGAAATGTCACCCAAATGATGTTTAGCGCAGAAGGTGTTGACGTCGCCGTAAGCATCGTTAGTGAGGAAACTGATATATTTGACCCAAAACGCACTTATGCTGTTTTGGGGTGATAACAAGACTTCAGAGAATTTGACATTCTTTGTACCAAACAATGAATTGAGCTCCTCACAAATAGAAAAGACAAAGTTGTGTATATGTTTTGGGGCAGGAAACTGTGCGCCCGTCAAGCTGCTTTTCTTTTGCATCATGGTATCGATTAAGGAATCTCCTGGGATGAATAATGGTAATTCAAGAATACCTCCACTTTTCAAGAGTCTATAAAATTCTCTCAAAACAACTTTATAATTCGTGGTCGTGAATTGAAAATAAGCATCTCGGCAATTGATAACATGAAATGTGTTTGATGCAATCGAGAACAATGAGTCAGTATAATACTCCAAATTTGGGGGCTTGTGGTAATGGTTGTTAAGCTTGTCACTCAACATACTTGAAATGTGCATATGCTCCGAAGTTGTCTTTTGCAAGTTAACAAACTCACTGCCTGTCATACTTTGATAATGTTCGTAGTCTTTTAAATCTAGTGTTGTGAAATATTGATCAAAGAGACTCTTGTCCTTGTCATGGAAAGTGACTTTCCCTGCATTCCCTTCTGTATAGGACTGGTTAAGATATGCCTGCAAATCATTAATAGAGTCCTTAAACTCGTTATTGATATTCATTTCAAAAACCCGAACGAAAGGGACATTAATGGCAAGGTCCCACGAGAATCGATCGCTCAACAACATATTGTAATGTAATATCTTCAAAGATTCAGAGTTGCCTAATTTGATGTTTAGATCGTATAAACTAAACAAGTGTTTGGCCACTCGACTATCAATTGGGGAATTTCCACCAAATTTTCCGAGTATATGAATAAGGTAATTTTCAAGCATCACAAACTCACTTGCCACTTTAGTCACACTCTGCATGAAAAGATTGGTGCTTGCAACAGAGCTGGACACATCTTCAGAGTAGTTTTCCATATTAAGATCGTAAAGGGCGCTTCTGACTTCAAAAAATATCGATTTGAAATGATAATGCTTAGAAACAACCTCATCCAATCCAGTCTGATCATTGAGGGAAATATTTGGGAGGCAAAGCACGTACCAAACGTAATTGGCAAAGTTGAGTTGCAAAAGTGTTTCGTTGAAGAGTATCGTTTCTTTCTTTGAATTGTTCTTTGATTCAGCAAGAAGAAGCTCTCCGATGAAATTACGACACTGCATCAACTCGTAGAATAATAAACCCTCATAATAACGAACATCCTCAACATGCTTTATTTCATTTACGGCTGACCTCTCGATGTGGTTGAGGCCATGTCTTTTAATTATTTTTAGCAAGGACTCCGCCCTAACCACAGAAAAATTAATTGGATCACTTGGTTGGTAATCAGAGATTAAGTTTAGATAAGTAGAAAATCTTGTCTCAAGTATCAGTTGGTTATAGAAGTGATTTTTCGCAATCAGATAATCATTCAAAATTGACAAGTCCATAATCAATTCGAATTTTGGAATCTCAAATTTTGATACTATTGATTTAGAATGCATGGTTCTTCTCAAATGATCTCTTGGAGGTACAGAAACAGAGGGTGGCTCTGATGCTGTTGATGCAGCAGGAACTTGCGAGAAGGATATTTTCCGGTTTTGAGCCACGGTATCTTTCCGTGTCGAGTGCAAAGAATTGAAAACAGAATTATTGGAATGGACCAGAGACAGGGCAGAGTCTCGCTTTGCTCGCTGTCTCGAATCAATATTCATTGCCAACGACGAAGTTGGTGTTATGCCTTCTTCAAAATTATGAAGATTCAGCAGTGACGCATTCGAGACAAGGTCAATGCTTTTTCCCGACGCAGATCCTAGAATACCACTCCTTCGGGTCAGTAGAGATTCACTCTCACTATCGTTAGCTTGTTCAATTTCACTTATTGAATGTATTGATCGGGTGCTGGCAGTTGATTTGGACGAACGTCCTTGTTCACTAACGGAGCCCAGTCGGGATTTCCCTTTCCTCTTTGCATGCTTCTTCTTTTTCAATTTCTGCTGTTCTTGAAACAGAATCGGAGGAACTATGTAAAAGTTCATGATTCGGGGGTGGTTGATGTGTAGAAGACGTCAAAAGTTTTGATTGACGCTCCTCGTTTATTTAAAAGCGCATGCACACAATAACGCAGGACTACAATATACTCTAATTCCCACACAAAAGCCGCAGTTCCCTAATCCGGTTCTTTTAAAAAAACCGCCCGCAAATAGTGCGCTTCACGTAAAGCAATTGCTTACTTCAACTTGTTACCAGCCTACCGGAATAAAGGAGAATCGAAAATTTTATCATTCAACGATCTCGACGTATAGAAATTATATAATAAATTTAAACTGTCGCCATGGCCATGAATCAAGTATTGAGAACAAGGTCTTTTATTGCCGGCTCTCCTATGACTGATGTTTTTACAAAAATGTACTTGTGTTTTTATATTCATAGCATACGAATGTGCGCGGTTCAAGACCGCTCGGTTATCTATTTCTTTTATCCACAAATGAGGTGGATTTTCCCGTGTTAATCTGTCTGCTCTTCTTTGCCACTTTTGGACCGGTTCCTTGATTGCTAAAGGGATCAAATGATCTCTTCTTCCTACTGGGGTTCTTCACGTGTTCCAAAACCTTTTTGTCAGCGCTTGAGTAATCAAACAATTCTTCATCAGCCTTAAAGGTTGTGTCCTTTGAAGGCTTCTTTGACCGTCTCTTGGAAAGAACAACAATTGCATTTTTCTCTTCTTCAGGTTTCTCGAGATATGATACTTCGTTTGTAACCAGACTAACAATCTCTCCATCTTTGGCTTGCATATTCGTTTCCTCAACATTAACCTGTTGTGCTTCAAGGCGAGAATTATATTCACCCATAAACTTCTCATGCAAATAAGCAGCTCTCTCTCTAATCTCATCAGACTTGATATGCACATATTTAGGGGTCAATTCACCAAAACTGACCGCGTAATCCGAATCCGATACGAATTTCGATAATAATTGTGATTCTGTGTCATCAATGAGTGAGTCATTAATGGAACTCATAGGAGCTTTTTTAACAATCTCGGTGAAGAAGTTAAAGATCTCAGTCGCCTTGCTAAAGTTAATTTCCGTCAAATCAAACAAAGACAGCTGGTTAACATTTTCAGACAGGTGATCAAGAGAGCTTGAGTGCTCCAGAATCAATGCAGCTAATTCCTTCGCATTTTGGCGCACTATAAGATACTGGTTTCCCGCTGTATTAATGATTTTTTGAGAATCAATTGGAGCGGATAGCGAACTTAATCCGGCAAGGACATGATTCAGCATCACAAATCTAGTCGATTCATCCTTCTCCCGTGCCATTTTGTCTCTCCACTCGATAAGTGCCTTCACGAGTCCATTTCTCTCTGGTCCAATATTAAACTGAGTCATTAACCACCTATCCGGCTGATTGCTTGAGTACAGGGACAGCCAGTTATCGTTGTTATCAGTTTTGTAAGAATTGTATTCAAATCTTCTGCAAGCAACTTTTCTGGACTCATACAAAACCTCTTGAATCTTGTTTTGTCCTGCGTTAATAAGCTTGTTTCTAAGCTGATCATAGATGTTTAAAAGGAAATGAGTATCCGCTCTGGCATATTGTGTCATCGCAGGGGTAAGAGGGCGAACTCTCCAATCTGCTAGTTGATACTTCTTTGAAGTTTTGAAGTTTGCAAAAGTCTCCAAAAGATATGCCAACGAGAACTTCGGAAATCCTAGTTTCTTTGACGCATGATAAGTGTCAAATAAAGAGACAATATAAAGCCCAAGGTCTCTTTGTAACCACATAATATCCATATTAGCACCATGGAGAACCTTCAAGATTTGAGGATCAGCAAAAATCTTGTTTAATTCCTTTAAATCATCATGTAGAGCTAATGTGTCCACAATCCAATCTTGGTTTCTGTTAGAGATCTGCATTAGACAAGTAACACCATAGTATGTACGGTAGTCGTGATGCTCCAAGTCAACAGCAATTTCAGTCAGTCCCAGTAAATTTTCTATCATCTCTCGGAGTAATTCAATTGTGTCTACCCAAATAGCAGTAGTCGTCGTCCAGTCTGTTGAGGGAATTGGCAACGCGGATGTCACAGAAGACTCGGGATACGGTTGATTCATGATCTCAAATTCATATGGATGCTTGTGGCATGGAGTGGATACTGTACCATCGTCAGTTTCCTGGGAGAAATCCAATTTTAAAGATTCTTCAAGGGACTTAAGTGCATGCGGCTTCTCGGTCAATTTTGGTTTGAAAGGCAGCGCATCACTATTATCGACAGAATCCTTGAAATTAACTTGGGGTTTGATTTTAACATCTTGGGCTCTGTCGTCATCAGCAGAATCCAAAATATAGGTGAGTTGGGCGCCAGCCTTCTTAGGATTCCTCATTTCATCTAACGCCAAATCTGCCTTTTCAAAGCAGTTGTCCAATGCATCGGATACTCTCTTCCAGCCCAAGTTACTCACAATATTATCAGCTCCATACTCTAAGAAATCAAAATCCGCTGTAGATTTTGCGAGGAGCCGGTTGGCTAGAGCAAGCAACGAGCTGGAAGCATCCTTGACATCTCTGGATACATCCTGGTCTAGAGAAGTAAAAAAATTGATGTCTTGAGCAGCCAATGATGATGCAGCTCTGACTGCCCCAGCAGATTTGGGAAAGATTTTCTCAAACGACGACGGTTTCTGAGACATTTACCGATGTGTTCGTACGTAAGTGTTATGTTGAAATTATGTTCTGACAGTGCGTGCGCGAAAATGAGTTAGAAAAAAATCCCCAGCGATGAGCATCTCAACCATTCCACACTACGCCTTCCAAAGAAATTAAACCATGAATTATACTTGCGTTAGTTGTGGGTTAGCATTTGATGATGCTCTTGGACAGAGGGATCATATGAAGTCTGAATGGCATAGATATAACTTGAAGAGAAGGGTTGCCCAGCTCCCATCTATCGACGAGGCGACTTTCAACTCCAAAATTGCTGTCCACTCAAGCAAGGATGAACCTTTGGATGAGAAAAGCAGTAAAAAGCAAATAACGAAAAAGGATTTGAGACGTCAACAGAAAGAAGCATTTCAGAAACAAAAGGAAGAACTTCTTGCCGTGAGAAGAGCAATTCAATCTAAATTAACCTTAGAGGACTCAGAATCCAGCAAGTTTGATAGTGCAAGCGAATCTGCCATCGAAGATAATGCTGAGGAAGTTAAGGATACTGAAAATCCAACATCCGTGAGTGAAGAAGTAACGGAAGAACAGCTTTTAGCGGAGAAACTTGCAAACGGAGTTGAAATTTTACCTACAACTTGTCTATTCTGTCCAGAGAGACAAAACGTTGCGTTTGAAACAGTCGATGAAAATATCGTCCATATGTTCAAAGCTCATGGCCTTTACGTCCCGGAAACTAGATATTTGGTGGATAAAGAAGGACTCTTGAAATACTTGGGCGAAAAGATCGGATTAGGAAATGTTTGTTTGGTATGTTCATACCAGGGTAAAAATCTTCAAGCAGTAAGAGAACACATGAATACGAAACGACACATGAAGATTCCCTATGAAAATGACAATGAAAAGTTGGAAATTTCTGATTTTTATGATTTTACTTCCACCTACGACAACGTATCTTTTGCGAAAAATGCAAACGACTCTGAAGAGGACTGGGAAGATGTATCCGATTCAGAAGTTGCCAATCAAGATCAAGATGAAGAAGAGTTGCCTATTGATGACAACCCGATCATTAACATGGGTGTGGAACTTATTTTGCCATCTGGAGCTGTCGTCGGACACAGATCTATGGCTAGATACTACCGCCAAAACCTTCCACCGGAGAGAGTGCTTAGTGAGGGACATGGAACTGTCATCGCTGCCGAATCCAGACACTTCATTGCTGGTAAGGATAAGAGGGAAATGGCTATTCAGAAGAGAGCTTGGGGTAGAGAGAAGAAGAGAGAGGATATTAATGATAGAAGGGCTCAAAAGTTTATCAATAACCAACCCCATTTCAGAGATCCTCTTTTGCAATAACCTTGTTAGTACCCATGAGAGAAGAATGATTAATATATAATTCCGGTTATTATTTATGCGAGTAAAGCAGTGGATAGAAGTAAATCAATACCAAGGTTCACCAAAAGCACCCAACTTGCAAAGTATAGCAATTTTGGGCTAAAAACAGACCAAATGAATAAGTGGAATCTTAAGTTAATACACGAACCAACCAAGTTCATCATCGAAAATCCGTAAAATAGAGCTGTCAACTTCGATCTAGCAAGAATCACCTTCCTTGCCTCTCTCCTGTATTCTGGTAGATTCAACAGTTGAATAGAGTCGTGTAGAAGCTCGATCCCAGAAAGAGACCAAAATATAACCACAGAATAATTCGAAACGAATGTCATAAGCGCAACTAAGAATATGTCATATTCTCCAATGCCATTATATGCATTCGACAAATCAACTGTCGCAAGCAGATTGGTATTCCCAACGGAAAAGAAAGACAAGTTTTGCATGCATAATACGAAACATGTTACCATCATTACTTTCGTACTAGTAGACACTGTTGCATCTCTCAATATAAGGCGGTAAGAGCGCCTAACAACTCCAAATATCAAAAATATAGGAATGACCTCTGTTCTCGACTGATGCATGAGTAAAAAGCAAGATAAATTGAATAAATCTGTTATGAGTGTTGCGTGTAACTTGCGAGCCTTTCCCACAAGTATCCTCAAAATTACTAAGCCAACAAAGGTAAAGAAAAAAACCTTTGAAAGCTCAACATTAAGACTCTGCATCTCCTTTTTGTCATCTATATCGATCTTTAGGTTAAAATATGGATTGCTCAAGAGGTTCATAAGCCAGTCTGGTATGTCTTTTCCATCATTCAAATACTGAAAAATTTTGAAGACAAGAGAGGAACACCCAAGGAAAGATGCCAAGCCAGCCGCGATTGTTCGGGAAGCAATATTCACCTTACCTGGTGATGGAGGGGTGGAAGTAAATACAAAACTTTCTTGCCATCCCTTTCCAGAGACCAATGAGCAGGTAACCGTAATGTAAGTGAGAATGTTGAGTAGCCATAGTAAGTTAGGCATACTTAAAATGAAATTGGAGATAGTCAAAGATGTGTGAAATTTTTGGCCTGAATTGTTCCATGCACGGAGTAGACGGATTCCAAGCAAGCAACACATAAAGCGGGAAACACAAGTGGGTCTTGTCGACATAAAGAGGACTGAAAAGTAAATGATGGTGAAAAACCACCATAACTGATGTTCTTCTTCTATCAATGATGAGCCATGGAAATGTAAGGAATAAAGAAAACTGATAGCGGTGAATGCAAGGTTAGCAATTGTGCTATTTCTCGATGCACCCTTAAGTTGGTATGCAAGTTGGCCCAAAAATAAAATTACCGAACAAAGTATAAGTGTCGCTCCAAGTCCAATATCAGAATAAGAATAATTAGTGGCAGACTCTGCAAGCACCTCTTGTGCTTCTCTTAAAAATGAAAAATATTCTTCAATGTCTATTTGATCCGCACGTCCAAGTATTGAAAGTGCAAGCTCAAATGCTCGTAGTTCCTTTGAGTCTTTCGAAAATTTCGACTGCAACAATCCCATTAATTGCTTGCTATTTTCAAACAATATAGCCTTCCGGTCCTGTTCATCCCAAAGTTCAAGTAGTTCGGGTATAATGATTCCTAAATTGTTCTTGGGTATTGGAAAGTCTAGCAAAGCAGCTAAACTTGGAACCAAGTCAATCTGTGCAACCAAGGAAAAATACTCAAAATTTCCACTGTCTAAAAACGGAAAAGCTCTCTCCGAATGAAGCTTCGAGAATTTAGGAGAAATAAAAGTCAATCCCGGGTGGGTTTCGCCTGGAGAAGAGCCACCATGGTTACCAAGTTCATTCATTCCATGATCACCCAATAATACCATCAAAGTATCTTCGTTCTTTACCAAGCAAGATTCATAAATTCTTCTCAATACCTCATCCATTTCCTGTTGCTTCGGTTTCATGAAAACGGAGTTAGGACCTCCTTTATGTCCTATATGATCAAGTCCAAGATAATGTAAAATCAAACCATCCCATTGGGTGTCATTCAATTCCGAATCCAAGTGCCTGGTCACGTTCGAGTCAACCTCTGTAAAATCGCTAACAAAAAAAGAGTTTGTTCCTTCAAATTTCTCGAAAAAGTCAGCAGGAGGAAATAATTTAAGCCATGTATCATCTCCATAGAAGTGTAAAACCTTCCCCTGCCCTTTATTTTTGAATTGGAGTACCCATGAGTCCGTACTCGAGAGCCCTTGCGAATCATCTTTGTCATCGGCAACATTCAAGATTGCATCAACAAAACTTGGCGCTCCGCCAGTTGTAATACCTTTAAGTCTCGGAAGAGTAACTGTGGGAGGGTGAGAATAGGCAGTCAAAGGAATAGCGTTACCTCCTTCGATTAACGAATGCAAGAATTTCATTTCAGAGTTTTCTTCCGAGAACATGAAATCAGATCTCATAGCATCAACCACCATTACTATAATCTTGTCAAACTGTGGTCTTCCATTAACTGTGAAAGGAGAGCCATGTTCATCGAACTTGCTGAATCCATCGAGAACAACCTTCGGAGGGAAGAAGCCTTTGAGGAAAATCACAAATCCTATTAGCTGTAATGAAACACATGCCAAAAAAAGTTTCCATGATGTCATTATCCGGCAATTTAAAGGAGTCCTTTCTAGAAATCAACTCAAGTTAGCACTACCCAAGACGACATACGCGTCTAATGTCGTAACGTAGGTGGAGATCACGTGCAAGTATATGATCTTGTTGTATTGCATATACAACTTCGTAAGATAAACCGGTAAATTTTACTACACAGGGCGCACGTCAAATGACCAAATCTCAAACTATTCGGATCCACTTACACCAATGAAATTTACGAATATCTCACAAGATAAGGATCGTTCGACAAAGCTTTAAATCGAGATTTAGTCATATTTCACTCTTAGAATAACTGGACCATGAACAGCATGAAAAACAAACAAAAAAATCGACCTTATCACAAATTTCAAACACGCCAAAAACTGAAAGTCAAACTGTACCATACATATATGTCCTTTAAATCGTACAAGAAGAAAATAACACTCTCCTACCGTAAAGATGCATTCAATCATATGAAACAGAAGATAATAAACAAATCCAACAGTGCACAAGCATCAAAATTTACCTTCCCCTCTTACAGTGCCAGTATAACTGATAAGAAGGAACCCACACTGACAAACTACAGACCAATCTCTCAACTGAAAAAATCTTATAACATCATTAATGCACCCAAATATATTTGTCATCTACAATATATCGCCGTACTCATCACTTAATATATAGCGAAAATAAGCAATATTCAATACACATGTAATACAAATATCCAAAATTACATATCTTCCATCTGTAAGAAGTTTTTAATATTTCAATACCGCATCAACAAAAATAAACTACAGAGTCCATTTATCGTCGACACATTCGTCAGTCAATCTTTAATTTTTTCAAAATCACCGCAAACGTATAAAATGTTTGAGTTACACAATTTAAACAAACAGTAATTGTCATTACACCGATATAATGATATTCCATATATCTTTATACGTTAGCATATATATCTCAACTAACACTACTTCCTCAAAAACAGTATGAATAAAAAATCATCACCTGGTAAGGCGACAAGCATCCATACATATGCATAAAAACCCAAATATAGCTTTTCCCTAGCGAATAAACACCTTTCTAAAAACACGCACCATTTTTAAATATCCAAGTTACTTCCGGTACACCTGTGCTTTTACCTCATAATCCCTTAGATGCATTTTGTAACAATATCGTTCAGGCCAATGCCTTCTTCAATCAACAGAATGTAAATTTGAAATAGATAACGACCAAAGTAAATTCAGGTTAACACACTCTAAATCAGATTTCTGACTCAAATTTATTGAAAAAAGTTTAATTTAGCCATATGAGAATATTCCCAAATGATATTCATTTCTAATTAAAACATTTATACAACGCTTCGCGTACTAAGAATGCGCATATAATATGAATGCTTCCTATACTTCATTGTCACGATCTTTGAATCTGAATATATACACAATGGTTAACTAGCTATATTTGTTCTTGATTTTCCATTCATGTCTACAAGAAATAACATTTGTCCTCTCAATCATCTTCAATAGTGTTATAAATGTTAAGGCGACAAATTACTGTAATATTACCAGGGCGATCATAATGATATCTGATGGGTAACTAGATAACCGTAAACCGACGAAACTAAAGCTAATTTAATGAATTACATAACAATATCGAATTTGAAAGGCATACATTATCTAAACAATTAGATTATCTGACGTTAATATATATTATTACAAGGAGAAGCAACGATACGAACAACTATAATGAAAGATACTAGTTGATGAGATAATTTCCCTTTTAACAAAAACATTCTTTGGGTGATAAATTATCATTTTAAATATACAATGTTTGGAAGAGCGTATGTACGATTTTACATTTTCGTTCTTCGTACAATACTTCTCTGGATTTGCTTAAGTTTTGAGAGAATAATCGGACAATTTATTTTCAATTTATCGAATTCCAAGATGACAGGTATAATTGCGATTAATGAATGATATCTTTTTAATCATTCATCAAGTCTGAAGCAATTGCATAAGATATTATATCATTGCAGTTATTGTTAGTTTATAATTGAGTAGCTATCTTATAAAGTTTGCTTTTAGTCCTTTGTAGGTTAATAGATAGAGAAGATTATGAATGATTCGATGGTCAGAGACATATATCCAGTTTATCAGATTGATATTGTTTTATTATTCCCGATTAAATGCGTCCTTAATTTCGCATACCTGTTGTATTTGAGTTCCCTTTATTTTTTGTAAATTTTCACTTGACTTGGATTCATGGTTGGTTATCGAATCTATCCAGCGGGAAGATTTATACAATTTTGATAAAAATGAATTTTATTTTACACTGAAATTCTCGAACTTATAATCATCCCCTATTCGGCCATTTTGTTTTTACCCATGTTTGTTTCTGAAGAGCAGGTATTGTTGCTCTACCCTTTGATAGTTTATTTATGTTACAGTTGTTTGTTTCGGAGTTTAGTTAATACCCCATGGATGATTTGTTTCTTTAATTAATTATCTGGAATTTTGTAAAGTATTCCGATCTTCTTTCATATCTGATTTAAATTGGGCTATACGTATCGAAGTGTTTTGATTGAATTTTAAGATGGAAATGATGGGCACAATTCTTTTCCGTTTTGGTCAAATAGAAGTAATATATTGAGTAGTAGAATTTCATAGTGTTGGGAACTTTTCACCTAATGCATTGAACTTATAATCACTCATCACCAGTATATCACCCTCGGTATAAGTGCTGTTGGTATTTGCGTAGTCTGGCTCCTTCGTAATCTTCGTGACATTTCCTGCAACATCGGATCCAGGTGACACCGTCGACGGCCAATGGTTCGATTCTTGCTTCCAGGTCTACCCTGAAATGAATGTGGCGATGTTTCTCTGATCTATGGATGCGAGGACTCGGCCAAGGCGATGTTTATACATGTGTTGTTGTTTACCATTTGATGATTTTACGCGCTCCGGATTTTCAAATGCACAATTTAATACAATTTTAATTTTGAGAGTCCAATTCTTCGTACTTTTCAAGTCGATCCTCGACAGCATCTTCATCTTCAATTTTCACGCCACCACTAACCGAGAATTGGCCGCCGGCTCCAATAATTGTGATATCCATTTCTTTAGTGGCAGTGTTAACAATTCTCGTAGGAACCTCAACGTCACCATCGATTGGACCAAGGCCGGGTGCATATGTATCGCCGAATCCCCAAGAGTACACCATGCCATCAGTGGTTACAGCAAACGAGTGATGGGAACCTGCGCCAATTGTTTTTATTTTCAAATCTCCCTCTTTAGAGAATTTGAGAAGAGTTGGTTCTGGGACTGATCTGGGATTTCCATGCTGATCCTTAAAAGTGTAAGAAGGCAAATTATCAGCAGCAATACCTACCTCTTTCATATCATATCTTCCCCATGAATAGACATTTCCATCAGAAGATAGAGCTAAAGTATGGTGCTCTCCGCCTGCTATTTCAATAATATTCAATCCATTCAATTTTGGAATAACGGTAGGTTTAGCAATCAAAGATCCGTCTTCAAGTTCACCATTTTCATCTGTAATTCCACATTGCCCAAATTGATTCAAGCCCCATGTATGCACCTTATTATCTTTATCAATAGCAAAGCAATGGAAATCTCCACTCGCTATGTATTTGATATCATAGAGGCCGAACTGATGAGGTTCCAACGCAGTCAAACGGTGTCTTTCTAAGATTCTTCTTCCCAATTGAAATTGCTGACCGTTACCCCATGCATAAACAACGCCTTTCGAATCTAATGCCAACATGTGATCTTTTCCCGCTGCTAATTGAACAATGTTTTTCAAGCCTGCTAACTTGTATGGGGTTTCTTGAGTCCGCGACGTTTTAGAAAATCCGAGCATACCCTCATTGCACCTGAAAGTGCCCCAAGCGTAAACATCACCATTGCTATACAACAATGCACTGAGATTGTCTGTAGCGGTGATCTGAACAATCGAAGCATCAATTTTTGGAAGATTTTCAACTAAAGCTGGCGTTGACTCGGCTTCGTTCAAATCACCATCCTCATCATCAGACTCAGCATCCATTGTCTTCAAGTTTTCTTTAACTTTCGACGTATCTCTGCCTAAAACTTTGCTATCATTGGTTCCCCATGACCAAAGTCTGTTATTCGAATCCAACGCAAGAACGTGCATTCCACCAACAGCAAAGTCAACAATCCCATCAGCACCAATTTTCTCCTTAGTAAGGTAAGGATTGAGTCTGGGGCGTTTCACTTCTTTAGTTTTTGCATCAGGACCGAGACCTAACTCACACATGGATCCGCTTCCCCAAACAAATACATTCAAAGGCGTCGTCTTAGTAGTCGGCCGTTCGTTAAGATCTGGCAATCTCGAATAAGAATGCAATACCAGAGATGCAGTAGATCTAGACTTCTTTGCATCACCGTTTTCCAACGGTGAGCCAGTTCTTTTTTGGTTTCTTTTCAAAGCAACCATGATGAGCAAGGGCCAATGGAGTTGTTGTCTGTCCGCATCTTTTTTTTTTTTTGTTCTAGTACGCGGGTGTGTACATCGAAAACAAATATGCCTGGAGGCTGTTACTCTGCATAATATCTTGCCTTCAAGAAAACCTCTACATTATATCTTGCCTTCAAGAAAACGAATTTATTGGCTTTTAATTATAGAGAGCATATATTTTTATATTCATGATATTTCCTAAATTCTTTCATCCAAAAAGTGGGTGTCGACCAATTTGGTTCTAATTAAGCTGATTTGTGTTTGTTGACGCATAGCCTTCTCGTCTGTGTCTCCATTTGCTGTTTGTTTCAACCATTCTTCTTGCGAGGTTTTGGATCAAATATGCCATTGAACCTATAGCTCTGAAAAGGGCAAGAATCGCAACTAGCCAGAGAATAAAAGTGAGGTAGTAATTTCTGCTGGTGTCTCCGGGTTCATAGACTTGTACCATAGTCAAGATGAAGATCAAATTGCATAAAAGCCAAATAAGGACCACTTTTGTCCGGACGTCTTTTGCGTAATCTTCCCCATCCACAGTATCCTTCTTCTCAACATTCCTCTTCACCTTGTTATTTGAACGCTTGGATCTGATGTTGTAAAGAGTGTCGAGGTAAAACTCATCGATATTGTAGTCAACGACAACCGCCTCAAATTCACCGTCCTCATTCTGTTGAATAACATATTTTGATCTATCTTCTTTCGAGTTGTTATCACCTTTTGTTCCCCAAGAAACATCATGCGTGTTGCAGAATGCAAATATTTGCAAAGTGCATGTGTATGTTGGAATCATACAGAAGTACTGCAATGAACATGTTATCATGTGCCAAGGATCCAAATACAAAATGGACATTAAAGTGTAAAGTCCATATGTTGCCAACAAGGATACCACGATACTCACGAAAACATATGCTGATGTGTCACCCAAACCATACTGGTGAATAGTCAGGATCACAAAACAGATTCCAACAATTAATGCGTACAATGAACACATACTGAGTAAAACCATCAACCCCTTAAAAATATTTCTCGATGCATGCGGCCGATTTCCGATAGATACTATGAATATCGAAGTGAGCACACATATGCAGATGTAATTGAATATGGTAAAAATCCAAAATCCGCCCTTTCCCAAGCTTTCATTTTTGATCAACGATCCAGTCAAGAAATAAAATGTTAGATAAAAGTTACTCAACGAAAAGAAAGACATGAGTAGACTGACAAACTGGTAGACAAATTCGACGCAGAACCAAAATTTGCGGGCGAATGAATGGTCGGTGGCCCAAATACGATTTGAGTTCCTCAAAGAGTATAAAGCAGCAAAAAATGCACCATTTATCCACCTTCTTCTCTGTGATAAGAATTCTGGGACAGATTCGGGTACATCTGTCTCGCCGGTAGCCAGTTTGACAAATTTTAAGACCCAGTTATCATTTCTCTTGGAAACTAATTCCCAGCAAAGGATTCTATCTTCTGCTAGATACATGTTAGCTTCGAAGAAATTTGTTTTACTGTTCTTCTCGTGATGTGAAGTTAGCAAATCTTCGCCTTTGAAATATGAGGCTAACGGACCAGTTCCGTCGGAATGATTTTGTAAAGCGATGTATCTGTAGGCAGAAAGAGCTCCGGGTAAGACTGTAATGTAACCGAAGACAGATTCTAGCGGCTTGTCCAAAATATTGGACATTTTGTATTCAAAATTTTGAGTAGCAACTAATGGGTTCGTGAGGTTAACCCAACCTTTTCCCTTCATTGCGGTAATTTCTCCGGCTGCACCAGCAACATTGGAGTCTCTATCGAATGCCTTCCATAAATTATAAATTGCATGGTTATCAGGCTTGGTACCCACATCTAATAAAATGATTACATTAGGATCTAAAACGGGGCAAAATGCGTTGAAGAGCCATCTGTGGGAGTTGATTTTCTTCTGGTTTTTCTCTTTTAAACAGAATAAAACTTGAACTGGAGTCAAGCTCTTTTCGTCCCCTTTAAACTTGAGGTTCTCATCAATGGATATTTGTGTTGTATACTCGAACAAATGCGCATTGACTTTTTTGTTGTTAACGTAAGGTCTGGCGAGGTTCTCTTGGTAGCACCCTGTTGCGGTTAATAGTTGTAAAACTGATTCATTGACTTTGTTTCTGCCGTCAGACACAATTATGACTTGGACCTTTTTCCAAGCATCCTTACCCCAAACCGATGATTTCGTTCTTGAGCACAAGTGCGCAACATTTTTCATGATTCCGTGCATCGTACGAGCGAATGAATGCTCATCTTCATTATACATCGTGACACAAACAATGAGCTCTGTTTCTCTCTCATATTTGGCAGCTCTGAGTGTAAACCCTTCGCTCACGAAATCATCGGGCTCTGCAGTGCAGGCTGTGTATGTCATGTTTGTAAATTCACCGAATGGGGATTCTGTTCTAGGTAACACTTTCTTCAACTCGTCAGGAATACGGTTTTCAAGAACAAGGTTACCTGAATTACCACCCACAAGTCTGACTTTTCTCCTGTTCAAAGTTTTCTCTCTGTTAGGCACGTAGTTCTTTGAAACATTTCTCATCATGTCTTTATCAAGGGAATTAGCAAAATATTCGCTCTCGCCGCCTGTTACAACAGAGCTAGATGTATACACCGTATTGTGGTCCGAAAATGTCTCTACATCCTCGTATTCCTTTTGGTAAATGTCATACCCGTACTCAGTTGAACCATGCAGATGAAGGGTTTCTTCTTCTGTGGGATCTCTATTGTTTTCATTCGCCTCCACAAAGGTCTCTCTTGAGAATATGGGTTGAGGCGGTTCAAGAAGACGCTCACTTCTATTAGAGCTCTGCAAAGACCTTCCGAAATCCAAATGTTCTGATGAATCGCCATATTTTATAGGAGAAGGAGCTTCGCCGGAAATTAAAATTCCACTCTGTTTTTCTCTCTTTGGGCTTTCGTCTGACGTGTATCTTGCTCTAGGGGTTTTTTGGGTTTCGAAATTCAACGAAGGCGTGGGTGTTTGTGAAATGTTTGCCGCGAACTGTTTGGCATGAATTGAGCTCCTTGTAAATATATTAGGCGATTGACGATGTTGGGGGCTCAGTCTTACAGATTCTGGAATTCCAATAAAACCTGTTGTGCTGTCATCATCCTCTGCATCGTGGTTTAATTGGTAAAAACGTCTTGGTGACGTCCTATCGCTGGTGAAGGCAGCGTTTGGGGCGGAAGGCTCACTGGGGTCAATAAAAGGGTCATTCTCTTCAAAAGGATTAACCATTTTCTTGAAATTCAGAGGCTAATTATGAAGAAGAATGTAGGAGAAAATTCAGAAACATATTAACCCAAGTACTCGCTCTAGGATGTTTAATATTGTTTGTTTTTTTATTTCCCGATTGGGAAGATAAGCGAGACTCGTCAGCCTCAGTTAAAATGCGAAAAGTAAATATAGTACGGTTTCATTTTCATATTTTCAGTTTGTTTTTCTTAAATTGTTTATATATTTTAATTAGTAGAATGAAATATTGTTATATGGTACTGAAATAATGGGCACTTGTAAATCTGTGGTAAATAGAAAAGTTCGCTGTTCCCATTGATTTACAATTTTCAGTGAGTCGTGTCAGCTTTGAGACAATGTGAAATGCTGAATAAAAAACATATTTACCTAGATTTTAAAAGAAGGAAACATGGCATATTTCTTTATAGATCTGAGAACTTCTCTCAGAAATTCACGTAAAAAATCGTTCATTCATTTCATCTACAGGCGATTGGTACGTTTGGAGACCATGGTGTGCATATGGGGTCATTTATCTATCTATTTATCGATCTTGTGCTGATCCTAGTCACATTACGGCTTCAGAACATATGTCTACTGAGGATACCAGAAGTCCAATGTTCTTGCATAGCAATGAATCTTCTCTGTCATCGCTTCCATTGCAGAAAATGCCTGCGCAAGTTTCAAGTGTAGGCTTCAACACGCTTAAAAAGCAACCTACGAACACCTCCATTTCGTCAAGTACGGCAACAATCAATACAGTGAAATCTAATTCGTTAGCGAGACTTTTCACTCGAAATAGATCATCTTCTACGTTAAATGAGAGGCATGATGAGCCTCGCCTATCGGTAGATGGCTTGAATTCAACAAATAGTGAAGATCTGCAGAAGGTTTCCAGTCTATTCAAATTATCACGAAAGCAAACAAAATTCAAACTCATAAGCAAAGGCTCGAGTAGGCCAGATCTAACTATACAAACCACTGGTCACCATTCGTTGAAATTGCCTAAGAAGTTGTTAAGCTCTTCGAGCGTAGATGATTTTGGAAAGAAGACAGCCCCGTCCTCAATGTCTTTAAATAGCCTTTTTCATCGTCCACACGGACAGGCAAAGAATGACACAAGCCAAAAAATAAATCAAGACGAGTCAATAGGTGTTACGAAACCAATGACCACTATGTCACAAAGAACGTCAGTCACATTGTCGTCTCAAAGTTCGAATTCATTTGTATCCAACAGAAGCTTTGCAGCACTATTCAATTTTACTGAATCTGATTTTGTCAATAACACTATGGATGGAAACACAGACTTACCAACAATTCAAGAGATTCATCGCAAATATATGATTTCCACAGATCAGTTCGTGCAAGCCAAATTGCACAGAAATACCGTGGACGGATCTCACTCGGTCAATACAGAGCTAGAGCAAGACGAGGATTTGATATTGACCCCAATAGAAGCAGAGAAGGAAAAATTTAAGGCCTTTTCTGAGCTATTTGCAATGATGTATGCGCTTTTTGTTCCCTCAGCACAAGTTACTTTGAGAAACGGAAAATCAGCTGCTCAGCTTTTGGTTACTATGGAGCATGCGGCCAATTTTGTCCGTCAAAGACTTGTGACCGATATTTCGAAGGAGAAGGAGATTAAGGTACTAGGTTTGAAAAAAGAAAGTGGCGAGAGAACATCATTGTTACCTTTCGAAGATGATTCTTTATTCGGGGAGAATATCGACGAAGAGGCAACGGAAGCAGAAAAAAAGGAGTTAATACAAGAGCTTTCTGAATTCTTTGAAAGATGCATTACTGTGATGATGACAAATTACGGACTGAATCGAAGGCGGTTGGCCGAACCAAATGCAAAGAACAACTACGAATCTTTGCATAGACCCCGAACTCAAAATTCAATGCCTAGAGGAAATAAAAATAAGTATGACCTGATATTAAAAGAATGGGAAATAATCAGTGGGTTATGGCATTATTTTAATACGAAGGTAAGGTTTTTCATGTTGAACGCTTTCTTTCCCCTTCAGGCCCACCTCGACGAAGAGACAGTCCTACAAAAAGAGTTCGAGCCAATTGAAATACTGATCGAAAATCTTCTAATGAAAGCATTTCGTGACGTAGTAATCATTCCACATTTAAACCAAAGAGCTTCCGAGATTTCTAAAACATCTAATCTTCCTGATTCTTCAGGCGAAACGCATAGTTTACAACCCATATATGCTGCAGAGCTTGCATACTTTCAACAAAATACAGCTATATTCAAAACATTAAGGAAATGTTTTGGATCAATTAGGTCTCATCTGAAACAGACCTGGGGGACCCCTGACGATAAACTGGCTGGAGAGCCAGAATTCGAGGAGTTCGTGCATTGGTTCAATTCTATTCCGCGTTAAATTTGGGCGCGCACTGTCAATACTAACGCGCCAACAACTTGACTGATATCGACAGTGAAAATATTGCACTGCCACTGGTTTGTGGAGTTGACCTATATCATTGGAAGAAGACACTGACTATTGCTTGATTCGAGAATGGTGTTACCTGCAAGTTTGAGACAAAAGCTCATGCCATCGGAGATCCAGTTTCTCTCGGAGAATGAGCACATCGCAATACTTCCAAGATATTCGATGAAAAAGATAGATCTAATAGGAGTATGTATTGAAGAGGCTACCATATGAATGGGTCTTATTTTGGAATAGGCTTAGTTTTACCCAGAGTCTAATTTGAATATTACTGACAACAAAGACATCATTACCACCCTTGAGAGGAATGAGGAGGATTGAGGTACCAATGTGGATAGCGTTAATTTTGAAATCTCAGGATAAATGTAATATTGTTCCCCCAGACTGGCTTAATTACTTTTACTTGAAGGAGAAATACGACGAGGAAAAGAAGTTCATACACCTGTTCTCGTCTTTACCATGGAATTGGCTAGAGGTATCAAAAATCCTACTCGATAATGCTTCAGATGATATACAAGATTCAACGAGCCAGATAAAATCAATCATTCAGGATCTTCGAGAAGTCCGGCAACTGAAGGCACGGCGGGGCCTAAAAGAGCTTAATGAATCTAATATTCAACTAAACGGACTATCTCTCATGGAGATTAACGAATTGAGACCTTTCGTACTCAATGTAATGAACAGATTGAGACAATTACACGAAAGCACAAATGAAGGTGGACAGGAAATTGACAATTATGAATCAGATAATGAGTAGTAAAATCACGTGACAAAATCAATATGGATTTCTCGTTGTCCATTTTCAAGTAATGAACCAAACTCAATGAACAACTTCAGAACTCTAAATAGGCAATTCATATCGAATTTCAAAACAACAGAATTCATAACTAAAACGAAACGAGACCTTATTCTATCTATTCTCAAATCAACTACGACCAAGAGAGAGGCGAGGAATTATCTTTTAAAATACCAAAATCAGTTTGACTTCAGTGACATTTCCTTTGAGAATGACAAAGAAACCACAGAGCTTACTACGAGAGACCTGCAAAGAGAATTATTTGTGAATAGATTCTTAAATGGACAGGACCCCTTTATCAATGTTTATGATGCCGAGGATACAAAATTACCTAAAATTCCCTTGCGAGTGGCATTATTTAAGATCCGTGTAATGGACGACTCTCCATTATCAGGGATTGCTGAGACATTTCGAAGATTAGTTAACTTGGGAATATCTCCTGTGATTATACTCGACAATGAAGGATTTGAGGCCACCAACTTCAAGGCCAATGCCACACACGCCATGCGCCAAGCGTACAGGTTGAACCAATGCTTAACAAAGCAACACGAAGATGAAAATTCGACAATGAAATCATGTATTATTCGTTCACCGTTCACAAATAGAGCAAGAGAAACCTCTATCTCTAGTCTAGAACAGATTCTCATTCCTCTTTACCAGGGAATAATCCCCATTTTACAACCCATAGAATATGATTTTGCTTCAGGAAACCAACGCTTCATTAACGCTGACAAGGCGCTTTATGTGGTAGCATCTGATTTATTGAATCATCACAAGCTTCTTAGTTTGGAAAAGGTCGTTATTGCCGATAAACTCGGTGGAATACCGTCCATTGAAAGAAATCAAACTAGTCATGTTTTCATAAACTTATCCCAAGAATTATCCGACATTATTTCAGAGATGTATATTGGATTTCTTGATACTGAAGTTAGAGATAGACACTTAAAAAACTTGAATGTCATGAATGATATTCTAGAGATCGCGGCCGATAAATCAGGGAATAATGATACAACAGGAATAATAACCACCCCAGAGGTTATTGCATTGAATAAAGATAATTTGAATCCGATTATTTACAATGTTTTGACAGACAGACCTATAATATCTTCCTCGCTACCGTCATCTTTCGAAAGGACACCTCGAGTTTCGACCTCAATCTTGAAGAAAGGGTTCGAAGTAGCCGTTTTAGACGAGTTTTCGTATAATGGCCATTTTTCTTTGTCCAATTTAATACGTGATGGGTTAGTTGACGGAGAAAGATTATTCGGACTTATCAGTGACAGTTTTAGAAGGGAGTTAGATGTCGAGAAATATTGTAAGCGAATTGAAAACTCAATCGCTTCAATTATTTTGGTAGGCGATTACGATGGTGCGGCTATAGTGACGTGGGAACAACTAGCCGATGGGCAAAGAGTTGCTTACTTGGATAAATTTGCGATTTCAACCGAAAATCAAGGATTACCAAGTTTGGCTGATATCATTTTCAAATTGGTTTCACAGGCCCATCAACTGGAATTAATTTGGAGGTCTAGGTCGAACAATCCGGTGAATAAGTGGTACTTTGAAAGATGCCGCGGATCTTTCAGTCCTGAGAGCTCTCCATGGAAATTATTTTACACGGGCGACATTTACAAAAACAGGATGGGAATACGCCTTGATGGAACCGAACAAGAAATAGTTGACATCTCGAACAAGCTTCAAATGTACACTGAGCTTATTGATCTGATAGAACCTTCCTTCCGGTGAATGGTACGGTATCTATAAACTCTCTCAACGGCTATATGGAGTTATTAACTAACGTATAAATTGACGTATTTGCTATAATTTGGCTGAACAACCATGTAGACAATCAAATTCATATTCGTGCGCTCAATATGCCCCCTGAGAGACACTGAGAATTAGTGAGGAACGCTCAAAATCACCAAAAAAAAGATTGCAGCACCACAATTTCACGCATTGTCTCCAACTGCATTACTCGGTGTGGCTCTAAGTGGCTTGACTAACGTTGATCGGACGGGAAACAGTATTTTCCACTTGATATGGCCGCAACCAATGGGTAAGAAAAGTATATCAGATAAATAGAAGTTACACTGCTGAAAAAAGAGTTAAATCTTCCCATCAATTCAATTAATTACCAATAAAACGCCCAGCTGGAAGCTTTTTTTCGTGGACTGAGATATTGATGGGATTTTCCTTTGGTGATACTTAGACGTCACTAAGAAACAACATGTGCTTTGAAGAGTCTCTTGATCTTTAATGTTTCTCACACGGCCATTATACCCATCTCTCCCACCCGAGTTCATAAGTCCGGGGAAGTATTGTATATAATGCTTAGTCAATTGCGTATACATCCTGGCCATGTTTGTTGGGCCCCATACGATCATTACCCTAAAATTCGCACCCACTGGCGATTTTATTATTCATCATGAGCTTAAGGAGAAGAGAATTAGGTCTTAAGCGCACGGAAATGAGAGAAGAGAGCAGAAAGCAGCCTTCTCGGCAACTATACTACTATCATGAATTAGATGCATGGCAACAAGACAATCACTTCATTCGGTCAGGATATGTCAAGGAAACACTTAGTTACAAAGAGTGCTTAAAATCATTGGCATATTTGCATAATGAGTCCGTGAATGTGTACTCTCATTTCTTGCCCGCTGTATTTGCTGCCATTGCCGTGGTAATATTCATTAACTGGAGATTAGAGATATACGAAAATGATCTAGGAATCTGGGAAAGAGTCAATTTCCTTCAATTTGGTGGAGCAGCAACCTTCTGCTTGATGCTGTCTGCTATGTTCCACCTCTTCAAATCCCATTCACATAAAACGTGCAAATTTGGCAACCAATGTGATTATCTCGGTATAATAGTAATGATCACTTGTTCCTTGAATTCGATTATACTTTTTGCATTCCATGATGCTCCTAAAGTAAGAAATGGCTTCATTATGTTGTTTATCGTTTTGGGTTCCACTTGTGCCAAACTTACCTTTGATGAGAAGTTTTCTTCACTGGAATACAGGCCATTTAGGTCTTTTATGTTCATTTTATTTGGATTATCTGGAATCCTCCCAATTATAGCGGGTGTAAAAATATTTGGCGCCGAAGATGCTATGGCAAGAGCAGAGGCGGGATGGTGTTGTGCTGAAGGTTTCTTCTATATTTTGGGCGCGTGCCTCTATGCTTTAAGAATACCTGAGAGATTTTCGTACAAGGAACCAGACCATCAAGGCGAGGGCGAGACTCTAATCAATCATTTGCTACCTGGGAGATTTGACCTTTTTGGTCACTCCCACCAGATATTTCATGTTATGGTCGTCATAGCGGCGTATTGTCACTGGAGAGCACTTGTAGGTTGTTATCACTATTTACATACGCGCACTTTAGTATAGGAAATACACTGGTTCATTCCATCAATGCTTAAGCATTTAATTATTTTGCCCTGTCACTCTGTGTGGTCTCCTGGTCCGAGCAATGGTGAATTGAGAGACGAATGGAGTTTGGCGCCCTTTCAATTCGAGGGAAATGACCATCTCTGTTTTGTTGAACATGTGAAACAAAGTCTAGACGAATTGAAGAAAGACGACGATGCTTTGCTTATCATCTCCGGGGGACAAACCAAGAAAGGGTCGGGACCAAAGTCAGAAGCTTATTCATACTTCCAACTTGCAAAGGCAATTTACTCTGATGATTCGTTGTTCGATAGAATAGGATTAGAAGAATTCGCAAGGGATTCTTTTGAAAATGTTCTCTTTCTGATCTGCAGATTTTTTGAGTACGAAGGTAGTTATCCACAACGAATAACAGTGGTTGGCTTTGAGTTTAAACGGGAGAGATTTGTGAAGCACCACTTACAGGAAGCGCTTGATTTTCCAGAAGAGAAGGTATGCTATATCGGCAATGCTCCAGATCCCGAAGGAGACGAGTATCAACGGGCGAAATATTTTGAAGACTTGGAGTCAAGTGAGATAAAACATGCTCTTTCTCACTTTCAGAAAGACTGGTACGGTATCGGTGAATCGCTTTTAGCCAAAAAGAAACAGCGGAACCCGTTCAAAAGAGTACATGGATATGGCAACAGTAACCAACAACTTCTACCTTTATTCTTGAATATTTCTGACGACGGCTGCTCTTTGGAAAGCAAAGATATCAACGATCTTGTGGTCTTCCCTTGGAAATACTAGCTACATCAATAGATAAGACCAAATTAGTAGATATGCGCACTAAATGTATGCCAACAATGATATAGTTGGCGTGAAATTCTCTTGTATTTTTCGGGACGGTATCGATTCTCATTGTAGTGCATTATTCCATTTCTAGTTAAAATTTATTTTGCTGTCCTTCTACTAATTAAATTGACTTATTTTCCTAGTTCTTCTTAGCTCTTCTGTCTTGAACAGCCTTGGCCAAATCATTCAACATCTTGACAGTGGACTCCCAAGAAACACAGCTGTCAGTGATAGAAACACCGTATTTCAAGCTAGCTTTACCCGCAGCGCCGGCAGGCATGCTTTGCTTACCTTCGTGAATATGGGACTCAATCATAACACCAATGATGGCATCTTCACCGCCAGACACTTGCTCAATAACAGATTCCAAAACCTTTGGCTGGTTTTTGTAGTCCTTCTTGGAATTGTCGTGAGAGCAGTCAATCATCAATTTGCTACCTGGAGCACTGCTCTTAGCAATATCAGCCTTGGCACGGGCAACGGACTCTGGGTCGTAGTTGGTGAAGTTCTTTCCTCCTCTCAAAATGATGAAGCAGTTTTCGTTACCCTTGGTAGTGGTAATAGCAGCCAAACCATTCTTGGTGACACCCATGAAGTGATGTCCCTTGGAGGATGCCTGGACAGCGTCCAAAGCAACACCAATGTTACCATCAGTACCGTTCTTGAAACCGATAGGGAAAGACAAACCAGAAGCCAACTCTCTGTGCAATTGGGACTCGGTGGTTCTGGCACCAATGGCACCGAAACTCAAAAAGTCAGAAAAGTATTGAGGAGAAATGGTGTCCAACATTTCGGAACCGATTGGCACACCAACCTTTCCGGTCAAGTCAGCGTACAATTGTCTGGAAACACGCAAACCCTTGTTGATATCGAAAGAGTTATCAACATTTGGATCGTTAATAAGACCCTTCCAGCCGACAGTAGTTCTTGGCTTCTCCAAATAAGCTCTCATAACGATAACCAAGTCTTTCTCCAATTCGATGGACAATTTTTTAAGGCGGTGAGCATACTCCATGGCAGCTTCAGTATCGTGAATGGAACATGGCCCAACAATAACAAGACAACGATCATCATTTCCACTGAGAATTTGGGAGGATTCAATACGGGCTTTAAGAACTGTGTCCAAGGAAGATCTGGTGGCTCTAATTTCGTTCTGTAACAAGGCAGGTGGAATCAACGGCTCGTAGCCCAAAATTCTAGTATCATCGTACTCCTCTGGCATAGGTGTTTGGCTCATGGCAGTAATTTTTTTCTTTTGATTCAAAAAGGTCTGGGGAAAAAAGTTTGCTCAGTTATAGCTTTGCAACTTTACATATCACGAGGCCTGACTCATGGAAAAATTTTAGGCGTGCTATAATCAATTTGTAACTGGACGGCAAGTCGAGCATTATATGCACATTTCGTCAAATCGAACAGCAACCACTTTCTCTGGACAAAATTGCTGCTACTGGTTCTCTTGGAGTTACTATAATCTTGTCACGTAAGAGAGATGAGAAATTTAAATAGTTTGTCCTCCGGCTGATTGCAATTCCCCCTAAAACGTATTTGTGTAAAAATTGAAACGTGTGCGTTGATTTGCATCAATCTACTTATCGACTTTTTACTTAAAACGAGAACTTGGGGAGGAAAATTTAATATATGGCGAAAAAACGAGAATGTATATTGCTAATGGAAGCAAAAATATCGAAGAAGAAAGTACTAATAATACTTAGTTCTGCGCGAATGCGGAGCACTTTACTTAAGGTAGCATGGAGTACGATAATGCGCTTGTTGTCCGTATCGTCCTGTACGTGCATACCAGGAAGTGATTAAGCCACGATATAATTGTCTGTTATGGCAGATAATTTTAGAACGATTACTCCTAGTAAGAAGAAAGTACCAAATTTAGAGAGGGTTTTCTGCATTTTTATATTTTATTATCTAAATATGTGGTTCAGTTTTTGTCTCGTTATCTAATGAAGACCAACTTAGCGCGCAGGCACCGCACCACCGATTATCATCCGTCTACACATGTCCTTCTGGCTAGAGCATAAACAGAGGGTTTTTATCTCGTTCTTCATATTCGGGCTTTTGAACAATATATTGTATGTCGTGATTCTCTCTGCCGCAATTGATCTCGTTGGAGCTTCAACGCCTAAAGCGGTGGTGCTATTATCTGACATCATTCCTTCCTTAAGCGTAAAGGCTATTGCTCCTTTCATCTTGAATTCTGTACCGTATCGTGTGAGAATATGGTCCTTGGTAGTTCTATCTACATCAGGCATGGCTATTATCAGTTTAACCAATGAAAATGCGTTGCTTTTGAAGGTTTTAGGTATATCTGCAGCTTCTGCCTCCTCAGGCATTGGCGAAGTCTCCTTCCTTCAGTTGACCCATTACTACGATACCACATCAGCAATTGGCGGGTTTTCAGCAGGAACAGGAGGAGCAGGGTTGGCAGGAAGCTTCATATTTATGCTTTTGACGAACATGATTGGAATGCAAGTGTGGATCGCTCTTTTAAGCTTTGCAATAACACCCATCGGGTTTATCATCACCTCACACTTGTTACTACCCAAGTCGGACTCCTATGAACGAAATATTACCATTTACGAAGAAGACGAAGGGTCAGAAATGGCACAAAATATGTTGGATCAAGAATCAGATCACACCATCCCTCCGCAGGCTCTTGAAACGCATTCTCGCATGATAAATCATATCCAATATACCATCAGTGAAATCAAGCCGCTAGTGAAACCTTTCATGTTGCCATTGTGCACAGTTTACGTCGCTGAATATGTGATTAACCAAGGTGTATCACCTACATTATTGTTCTCTTTGGATGAGCTTCCAAGCTGGATCTTCTCTTCTTATCGTGATATTTACGTCGTTTATGGATTTTTATACCAGTTGGGGGTTTTCATTTCAAGATCGTCTATAAACTTTGGTGTACGGGTAAAGCACCTTTATTTTTTGAGTGTACTCCAGGCGTTGAATGTTTTCATCACGTTGATGCAGTCAATTTACGATTTCCCGTTTTCAAACATATGGCTCTTGCTTCTCCTAATATTTTATGAGGGTCTACTTGGGGGTCTTCTGTATGTGAACACTTTTATGTCAGTCAGTGAACAAACCCCGTTGAATAAGAGAGAATTTTCTATGGGCTGCGTCGGTATTAGCGATTCCTTCGGAATAATGCTAGCTGGATGCATAAATTGGTGGTTAGAATCTCGACTTTGTAATTTACAGGTTAGTAGAGGACGAGATTGGTGTCTAACAGGATAAGGTCACTCTGCATGGCCGATTCGCACTGACTTGCTGGGTTTTATTCCGAGGAAAAAAATAAGATCCCCGATGGACATTGTAAGTCGTACATTGAGATAACCTTATGCGCCCGGCGAGATTCAGCCAAGTTTTATTGCACAAGAGGCGAATCCAGACTTTCAAATTAACATTGAATTAATCTTGAAATATATATTGCAAAACGTTAGTTAATAAACTTCGCAGGTCAAGGAATGTAGCCAAGATCATACTAATTCCACAGTGAGCGTTCCGAAAATCCTGTGGTGTGGGGTAAGGGTTTTGATGTGCGCAAAAACAATAATGAATCAACTGTAGAATGTGGGGTGCGAGATTCTGTTGGGTCGTACATGTGCTTTTGACTTCAATATATTCCCAGAAATCTGCTCAGATCGTCTAAGTCACATACATGAGGTGAAATGACAGAAATTATCTCCAATTCAGACTTTGATGTCAACATACTTGAAAATGCATTTTCTGAACCTAACATTGAGTTGTCCTTCCCTTTGCCCACTGATGACGAGTTGACATTAGAGTTCAAGTTCAGTGAAAAGGTTTCTTTGAGTTTGAAGCTTTTGGGTAACTTTGTGAAGTTTGTGACGGGAATTAATTACAATGAGATCTATCTGAACGCTGAGACGAAATATTCCATTAACAAAATGTCCAAGGACTTCAATGTAACAACCGGGAAGTATATGCTACACAAACTAAGGGAGGGAGACTCCAATTTAGACGAGATTGTCTACAACTTAGTCGACTCAGAGTTGCGGATGAACCTAATTAAAGGCAAAGATTTTCCCCAAAGATTTAAAGACGTGAAAGAATTTATGGTAAAGTACTATACGTTGGAGAATAAGAAGAACTTGCCCGATTTTGGATCAGTTCATTTTTTGAGAGTATGCTATTTGACAGTCATAAAAACAATTTCTAAGATGTTTCCCCAAGGGGTGTGGGTCAACAAATCAGAACTCCACCGTTTATACCAACAATATTTAAAAGACCCGATGTCGATAATGTTACTACCTAACCATCAGTCTCATATCGATTATGTTATTCTACACTTGATTCTTATCCGATTTCAGATGTCTGTTCCGGTAGTTGTGGCTGGAGAAAATTTGAATGTGGCAATATTTGGAGGGATATTGAAAGGTTTAGGCGCGGTATTCATCAAAAGATCATTCAATAACGAATATTACACAGAAAGAAATCTTTATAACTATGTTGAATTTGTTCTCCTCAACAAGATTAATTTCGAAGTCTTCATCGAGGGCACTCGTTCCAGAGATGGAAAACTTTTACTTCCGAAGTATGGTATTTTGAAGACTCTTGTCTCAATATATCTTAAGCACGCATCTAAAGAAAAAAAATCGGACTTTGATGTGCTTATCCAACCAATTTCGATCATCTATGAAAAAGTCTATGAATCAGATGGATATTTGAATGAATTAATTGGCAAGGATAAAAAGCAAGAAAGTTTTCTTAATATCATGTCGAATGGTGTTTCAAATCTACTTTATGGAGTAGATAGGGAGGATTCAAGACTTTCTGTACTAAAAAATGGCTTTATTGATAACAAGAAGAAGACATTGCATGGAAAGATCTTTGTCAAGTTGGCAGACAACTTCACTCTCTCCTCATTCGTGAATAATTCTGCAAATTTGATAGAGCTTGGAGATGATTCTGCTGTCACAGAGGGGCGAGTAAATTTGAAGAAATTTGGATTTCAAGTATTACACGCAATTAACAAGGTTTCTTTCCTACCCCAAAATGCTGTGGTCGGAACTGCAATTCAGACATTTTACTATTTGAATGGCAAAAGATCATTCGCAATCCAGGAAATGCTTCCCATGTTTGACTTTATTACGCACATTTACTTAGAAGAAGACTTGAGCGACACAAATTCAAAGATGTTAACCGCAATAAGCAAGCTCAACGATGCGGAGAAAACTGAATTGATCAAGAATCAAATCATCAAATTCTTCAAATTCACCAGAGTGAACCCTGGAACGGACAAAATCGAGATTGAAAATTCATTTGAGCTTTTATACTACAAAAATCTTGGTATGCATTTGATTATTTACAAGTGCTTAGCATCGTTCGTATTACTGAAGACCCTGAGTCTAGAACAAATCGAGAAATTGTTTTACATTTTCACCGGATTTTTGAAGAATGAATTCTTGTTCGATTATAACTATGACAGATGCAGTAATCTTTCATTTATTTTGCAAAAGTTTAAGGAATCGGGCGTTATATCTGGCGATTTGACTTTGATCGATCAAGAATATCATAGAACACTTTGCACAATGATTCAACCGTTCATCAATTCGTTCATGGTCTGTGTTGATACTTTAAGCTCCACTGTTGGTGAATACTATTCCAGAGCAAATAAGAACATTACAGAGCAACAGTTGATTAACGATTCTTTGATGCTGAATGACTATCCGACCACAAAGAACTTGTTGCGGATCATTCAAAGCGAGGGCTTGAAGCAATCAGATGAGAACAATGGCCGGCTATATCATATTGAAACGTATAATAAGCAGTACTTGCTCTCATTTTTGTTCTATCTTAACAATTTAAGATTGATTAGGGTCTTTAAGAACAAATCCAGGACAAAAGCATACGTTTTGATCAGGAATCCAAGAGATTTGAATGTTTTACGAGTATTTTTGCAAAGCCTAGCCCTTGATAAGAAGATTGATGACTTAACACTTAATTACATGATAGATATTGTGGATAAGACATTCGATCGCGATGTGGAAGTCATCAAGGCAAAATTGTGAAAATGGAGAATAAACACCACATCACGCGATAGCCGATAATATAGAAAATAAACGAACGGTAAACGACAATGCTTCTATCCATTGAATGCAAACTGTGGTATCACTTTTCTTCCCGCAGGAAAGCGAGGAGGACTCCTTTCTACTGAGTCAGCCGGACGGCTACATCACGTGCACACAGGCATGTGACCCTTACCCCTATTCTCGGGAACATCGACACCGAGGAAATGAAGGTAAGGCCCTTAAAATGGAATCCCCGCCAACGGGCAATCATCGAAGGGAGCACAGTGACAGTCACACTCGATAGCAATAATGTGTAATAGAACCCGTTTCATTTAGTTTTCACAATGTGGTGTGGGCTGTATGCCCCTATTTGCACATACGAATGATGCTTCGTTTTGTTCGCAATTAATGACTTGCTCAGCCCTCGGCTAAAACCGATATACACTCACTACACTTAGGAGAAGAAGAAGCTGAACATAATCAAAGTTGATACTCTCAGCAAGACTTAGAGACATTGACTGCAGACATCCAGCAGTGCTGCCCCAGTGACTGCCATGTCTCGCTCTGTAGAACCAATTAGTGTCCTTAGAGCCGCGGGTATTCCGCGTTTCCGCATCCATGTTTATTTTTGTCTGCGCAGGAGAGTGTATGTGCTGCTGCGTTGCTTTTTTCCTCCGCCGCGCTCTGCGACTTCCTCGCTCCAGTCTTCTCCTAACTGGACATCGTTATTCTATTTATTGTTGAAGTTTCCTAATTCCTACGAGGAGCATCTGCCAAAAAAAAAAAAAAAAAAATCATTTTTTTTTATTTGTCAAATAGAAAATACGTGCGTTGATAATCTCGATACCGCAAACATCCCAGTGAAGACATCCCAGTGAAGACATCCCAGTGAAGACATCTCAGTGAAGACATCTCAGTGAAGACATCCAAGTTGTTCTTTTAGTTTTGTTGTGACTTACATTATTTTTCGTTGTTTCCCACATCCAGATAACCCCATGAGAAAGGAGTTAAAATGTATTTTATGGGCACACTTTGCCCTTATTATGTTCCTAGTGTACTTGTCGTTTGACCTCCTCTGCTTGCCACTCGACAACCCCTATGCCGATGCTCTTCTTGATGTCGAGTTGAATCCGGTTGATGGGAAACTAGATAAGCCATTGGTGATTCCAAAAATCATCCACCAAACATACAAAAACGAAGAAATCCCCGAGCACTGGCAACCAGGCCAGCAGGCTTGTATCGATTTGCACCCCGACTATCAGTACATTCTTTGGACCGATGAAATGGCCAGAGACCTCATTGCCGAACACTACCCTTGGTTCCTTGAGACCTGGGATTCGTACCCTTACCCAATCGAGAGAGCAGATGCCATTAGATATTTTGCCCTTGTCCACTACGGAGGTGTTTACATTGATTTAGACGATGGATGCAAGAGAAGATTGGACCCACTTCTCACGGTTCCAGCATTTGTTCGTGTTACCGACCCTACCGGAATTTCCAATGATGTGTTGGGGTCAGTACCGAAGCATCCGTTCTTCCTTAAAGCGGTTGACAACCTCAAGAAGTACAAGAGAAACTGGATCGTTCCTTACATCACCATCATGTTTTCGACAGGTCCGTTGTTCCTCTCGGTTATGTTAATTCAATTCAAGCGCAAGGGTATCACCGAAGCTTTCAAAGTTAGAATCCTCATGCGGGAGGACTACAAGACCAATGCTTCCGCGTTTTTCTCCATTGCACCGGGGTCATCATGGCATTTGGACGACGCCGCCTTAATCAAGTCTTTGGCCAACCACATTGGTATGGCTGTCTTCGGCGGTTTTATGATTGCTGGTTTAGTATTTTTGTTGGAGTGGTGGTTTTACCAATGGTGTATTCGCACGAACTTCAGCAAGCACTACAACCGCTTGTTGTCCAAGATTCCTTGGAAAACGCAGGAAAAGAGGAGATCCAGAAAAGACTCCAATTTACCGGTTAATTTTGATTTTGGAAAGGAGGAGAACGCTGTTTAATGTCTAAATTCGTGAAGCGCTCCCTTTCGATTAATCACTCACCGCAGTCTGTCATTTTTTTTTCCACTCACGATTTTATAGAACCTCTTAACGAAATACCACGATCAATGAAACATGCAACGTAGACGTCGCGATAGACACCGATTTTCTCGGCATTTACAACGGACTGATTCAGTACTTCATTCTATTCACAAGATTATTTAGATTCTTCCACCTTTTCGGGGACGCTTTCGATTTTATTTGGGGAGCGGGTGTTCATGTTTTGGAACAAACCCAAACCGGCGGCCATCAAGCCATTCAAGTCGGACAAATTAGTAGGAAGAACCACAGTGTTGGTTTCCTTCGCAATTTTACCGAACTCCTTAATATATTCTTGCGCCACCTGAAGATTGATAGCTTCAGTTCCACCGGGAGTGTTCTTGATGGAGCTAGCGATCTTCTCGATACTCAAAGCAGTGGCTTCCGCCTTCAAAATCAATGCTTGCTTTTCACCCTCGGCGATGTTGATGCGCGATTGTCTAGTACCCTCCGATTCCAAGATTTCCGCTCTCTTGGATCTCTCAGCGCTAACTTGTCTATGCATAGCGTCTAACACGTTCTGAGGAGGGTGAATATCCCTGATCTCGTAACGCAAACACTCGACACCCCAATGTTCCTTGGCTGCCTCGTTGATGATCTTGTTGATGTTGAAGTTCAACAGCTGTCTCTCCTTCAACACCGAGTCCAAGTTCAACGAACCAATCTCCGATCTCATGGTCGTTTGCGCAAGCTGGCTGATGGCAAACTTGAAGTCTTCCACACCGTAGGATGCTTTGTATGGATCATGTACCTTCACGTACAAGATGCCGTCCAACTCCAACGACACGTTATCGGCGGTGATTGCGTTTTGGGAAGGAATCTCAATGGCGGTTTCCTTTAACGACTGGACGTAGGTGATCTTGTCAAGAACAGGAATCAACACGGCCATTCCCGGTTGCAAAATCTTGTGGAATTTTCCCATGCGTTCAACCACATAAGCAGTTTGCTGGGGAACGAACTTGATGATGGTGTTGGCGGGCAACCGTTCCTTTTGGAAAAAGCTCAAGGCAGGAGAAACTTGGCCCGTTCTCATCAACATCGGGTTGATTGTACTGTAGCTGCGTAAAAGCGACGCATTCCTAATAGAGCTCCTGGTTATTCTTTGTGCCAACATGTTCTGGGGGAGTTCACTGGTTTGCGCGGAGGCGATATGGATTATCACGTTTTTGCCTACGCTGGTCGTGCGAAGCACATTTGAACGACGGGTGGTACGGCTGGCCATTCTTCCAGGTAAACAAAAAAAACATTCGAGCTCAGATCAACAGATTTAAGAAAGTCAAAATCCCGAAAGTCCCATTATATCTTGTGTTTTGATTTTTCGTACTGTCAAATTTGACCAAAGGATCATAGAGGTGGAGGGTTCCGCAGGAAAGAAACGATGACCCTGAGGTCAATATTGGTTTGAGTTTTTAATGATATGAGCATCTTAATCCCGGCGCCGTACTACTAGAGCTGCTTATTCCCCCAGGCGAACATGTTGGTGGCTTTTGCCCATGTTGCCCCATCCAAGGTCACGTGCGCATCACCTCGTGTTGAGAGGTCTGGGCTTTTAGGTGAGTTGGGAGCACTCACCTAGCTAGTCTCGGCGAAATATGTAAGCTCAACTTACCCCTCTTGAATCTTCTATATAGGGGCTTTCCCTATTTATAGAAAGACAAGCAACTAGTTAGTTAAAAGGACCCTCAGAGAAGGTCTTCCCTTAAATTAAGCAATTGCCCTTCTGTTAGTAGTGCTATCACTGCATACAAAGTAATCTTTACACCTCGACTCATCACTGCATTTGCAAAGGTATAAACCTAAAGTGAACCACAAGATGACAAAAGCCGGTGACCTTTCTTCCAACGAGAGGAATTACATTTTTAATGCATTAAAGGAGGGGTTTAGACTTGACGGAAGAGCGTTAGATGAGATGCGTACGCCCATAATAAACATCTCGAAAACAGAGTACGGCTATGTCGAAGTTGAACTAGGAAATACCAAGTTGGCGGTCAGAGTCAGCTGTGAAATCGGCAAGCCATTCGAAGACAGACCTTTTGAAGGAACGTTCACCATCAATACCGAAGTCAGTTCGATGGCTTCCCCCATGTTCGAAAACGGCAAGAGTTCAGACGAAGAGGTTCTTATATCGAGATTGATCGAAAAGGCCGTGAGAAGATCCAACGCTTTGGATCTCGAGAGTTTATGTGTCATTGCGGGCGAAAAAGCATGGCATGTAAGAGCTGACATCAACTTTTTGAATTACGATGGCGGCCTTATTGACGCCTCATGTATCGGTGTGATGACCGCTCTTCAACACTTTAAGAAACCAGATATCTCCATCAGAGGGACTGATATTACGATTCATAGCTTTGATGAGCGTCAACCTGTCCCACTCAGTGTTCTTCATGTTCCTATTTGTGTCACATACTCGTTTTTCAACCCGGGTGACAAGGAGGAGAACATTAAGGGCGCACTTAATCAAGAAATTGCGATCATGGACGCTAACATGAACGAAGAAGCTATCCGTGACGGCTCTTTGGTGATCACCATGAACAAGAACAGAGAATTGATCCAGTTATCGAAAAATGGAGGATTGCCCATCGACGGAGTGGTTCTTTTATCCTTGGCCCAAAACAGCTTTGCGGTAGCGGAAAGATTGACCGACCAAATCAAGGATTTGTTAAAGGCGGATGAGGAAGAAAGATACAAGAGCATGCATTTAGAGCTTCTCGAGGTGGGGGCTGCCAGATAAATAGTATATTTTTTAGTGAAGCTAAACGGAGACTACGTATAAGTCCACATGTAGCGTTCTTGCATTGTCTATTTCTTACCAAAGAACCCATCTAATGCACCTTTACCAACCGCCACTTTCTTCACCACTTTTTTTGTGGTTTTGGTTGTCTTTCCTTTCTTTGCGGTCACCGACTTTGCCTTTGACGTGGTTTGAACAATCGATGCCATGTTGGATTCCACCATTGCTATTGTTTTCTGCTTATCTTCTTGCTCCTTGAAATAATCGTCTAGTTTGGAAAAGTCTAAACCGCTCTTAAGAATAAAGTCGGCCTTCATTTCTTGCGTGAGGTAGGAGCCGAAGATAAACTCAACCGCGTACTTTTTGATTTGCAGTTCAAGCATGTCAGATGGAGCCTCCTCATACGCATTAAGCTTGCTTTTAATAAACTCTGATAAAGAAAAATTAGGCGAGGATTGTAATAGGGCGGAAAGATCCTCAACCTTCCTACTGATGAATGAATTCCCTTTAGATGGAGAGAACTTGTAGAATGAATCGCCTGCTTCCTCAATAGTTTCGCAGACATGGTCTATCGCCGTAATTAGATGCTTCTTAATTCCCACAATTTGTTGCTGCGGGGTGATGTATGTGTTGAATTGGTCCAAGATGTCCTCCATCGTGTGATATCTAGAGTTGTCAACGTTTTTATTCTCCCACATGATGCGAAGAACAAAGTAGATAAGGTTGAACTTTGAGACATTGACGATCTCTGGACTTGCAAGAACAGCACCTTCATCCTCCCCATTTTCATTTTCAATGATTAAAGATTTTACCGCTTCTCCATTTGATAATTTGGGTTCGGGTCGGCTGGAGTAAGACGTCTGACCTGAAATCAGTCGAAGTTCGTACACTTTATCCTCAGAGAATAGAATTTGCTTTTCGGAGGAGCCAAATCTTAGGGACGCAATCTGAACATTAGATTCCTCTTTTGGAAGAAGCACAACTTTTGTGTCTTTGTCAACGAACATGATGAGTCCCAATAATGAAAAACGCGACGTAAAGAGTGGAGATAAACGCGTTTCGCAGTACTAGTGGTGAGAGCGGTTTTCCACACCGGGCAAATGCTAACATAATTGAATGAAAAGATTCGTGAAAACTAAAAATGCTCGAGCGACACGATTATATTAGAGTGTAAGTTATGTAAAAGACTTGTACACATGAGAGCTTGCGCCAATAAATATATAATAATAAATAATTAATAGACCCATAGCCTAGAGTCCAGCCATTGTTCTAATTAACTCACGAACAGCGCTGATGCTTGCGAGAACAACCATGATAGTACCAAAGACACTGAAACTCAAAGAGCTCATGGAGGCAGCTCTGGGGTCAACATTTAGCAAATGGGCAGTTGCAATTGCACCGCAATTCACACCCAAGGTGACGCCTCGTGTGACAAAATCGTTAGATGGAACACGGAGAAGTCTGAAGAAGAAATCTCCCACCAATACACCACTTATTCCACTAAGAATCGTACACACAGCCATTAAAGACACAGATCCGCCTAACGCGGAAATCAACGGCGTTCCCAAGGCCAAGGTGACCAGCCTACCAATAAAACCAATAGATCGTTCAGAGCTGATTCCAATCTTGTAACAGATGATTGGATAGCAAAAGAAAGTAAGGGCCATAGAACATAAAAGAGGCGGCATGAGAACCCAAAAGTTTTTAATAAAGTCTCTTTTGTGGGTAAACATTGGTAATGAAAGCGAGACAATGGAAATGTCCATAAGAGAGGACAATACATCGCCGCATCCAGGCCAAAGAGGCTCAGAGGTGAAGTGTTCCCTGAGTACAGATTGCGGCACATTCATACCGTTATCATACAACGCCTTCCCGTCGAATAAATTAAGATAGTTCTTTCCGGTTTTGTAGAACTTCAAATCTTCGAGGAATTCCACCGGGGAACCCTTATGATAGATCATAGATCCGATGAAACAAACGAAAAGAATTTCGGCAGTCAGAATTAAAATTGGATGGGCAATCTTCTTAAGCTTGGGGAATCTCAATGGAATCAACAAGGCCAAATAATAGGCGAGAACGGTTAAGCCCAAATGATAAGGAAGCATCACATGAATTGCCGAAATATAGTAAAACGGCAAAGACAAGCAAAACAAGAAGAAATAAAGAAACCAATCAATGTAGTTCACTACAAATATGGTGGTCTTTTGAGTAAGCGGCGAAAGATGAGATAGATGGGAATGTTCTTCTTTAACAGGATATGGCTCATATGGCTCACTTTTGACTTCAGGGGAGGATGAAGTTGAAGAATGGTGCACCGGAAGAGGAATGGGAATTTCCGGAGGGGAGCTCGTGGGAGAACTTGACAGCGACGAGTGTTCATGGTTCGGAGTGACAGTACGGGTGACCCCTCTCGTGCTCAAATCTGCCTCCTGATTGTCTGAAAAAGGATTGTCAGAGACAGACAAGGTCCGAGCTGTCACCGAAGGATGAGGTTTCTCCCCTCTCAAAGAGGACATATCTATTGTGGTGATGTCGTCTCTAGTAGCGATATACGGAGTATTCATATCGAATAGCTCCAACTCTTCGTCCTCCTCGCTTTCAATGGAGCTGTCGTCCATCTTATCAAGATTGAAAGAGTAGGCCCCGAGCCTCAGTAAAATGGATTTCAATGCCTGAATAAAATACACATTGAACACCATCAAAAAGACCCCACCCACAACAAACACGGCACCTATCTTCAAACATTCAATAAATGTTATATGCTCACTCAACGGCAAAATAATAAACGAGGGAATGAAAAAGACGTTGATCCATTTCAAACTGAAGTTCATCGGTGGTTTAATAATCATGAGATAATGCTCAAGCAACCACTGAGCCCCTGCGCCGATCTTGATTTTCCATGTTTTCACAGACTGGGGATTTTGCAGTCCTAGAGATGCGACGAAGCTCAAAGCACATAAGACAAGCAAGTTGATCAACATGCCAAACACCGACGCAGGGAACTTGATCTTGCACACGTCAGCCAAAAGAACATTGAAGCCGTAAAGGATCGTGAACAAAATGACAATTCCTGCTGGTATTATGACAAAAGAATGAATAATATGGTGTTGAGAATACCATACACCGTATCCAATTCCTTTCAATATGTCCCTTGTCCTGGTCATGGCAGAAGATAGGGCGAAACAAAAAAAAAAAAAAAAAAAGAGATCGTGAGTATCAAAATCCGGGGTAGCGTCAGTTCTTATGCAGACCTTTCGGGTGGTCGGGGTTGGGCCGATAGAGAACAGCGAGCAAAAGGTATTTTGCACGAGACCTAAATAGATGTGGCTTAAAAGGAACTTTATGGAATTGGACCGGACCCGAGTTTTTATGTGAAATCTTCCGGGAAATGAAACACAGGGAGGGACATGAACTCGCGTTTGCGGACTACAAACCACATGAGAATACCAATTTGACCGAACCCCCATCCGGCCAGAAAAAATAGAGCGATCTGGGGAGGGGAAAACTATGGGTGCCGGAGAATCCAAGAAGAAATGTAATATGGTACGCAATTTGTAACCAATAGGTCAATTTCTCTTTTTCTGAGAAAATGTGGATTCGAGATAAGCAGGTGGAGTTGCCACTTCACCGAGGGGAAGTCCAATCGAGGATGTCCGCAAATTTCTTTTTAGCATCGACATTCAACAAGAAGAAAGTGGGGAAGCGTGTTGTGATGTTAAAATGTAGACGGCTTTAGAGTCAAGCAGACTCCCGAGATGAATCTCCGGAAATGGGGTAGAAGTCTATGAAGTGCTTCCGGACAAGATTAGGAATAGTGTCAATGGCTTACGGGTGTAGAAGAAGAGAATGAGGAAGATGCACTCTTCATCCTGCTTTGGGTGAAGTTACAAGGATTTTACTATGGTACCAGATGCTGTAGTGGACGGAGCTTGAACCTAGCACTTGTGTCAAAGTGTGGTTGTGTCGGCATGTGCACAGAGTGCACTTGTATCAGCATATTTACAGAGTGTGTTGTGACATTCTTACAGTGTGAAGTTGTGACATTGGTACAGTGTTAAGTTAAATGCTTACAGTGTTTAGATGAAATGCTTATAGTGTTCAGTTATGTCAGCATGCTTTTCAAGTGTGGCAACTATCAGAATTGCCAAGTTCAACAGCACGGTACATTGCCTACACAAGACTATAATCAAAGCACGATACAGTCAATTTTACGTACCATTTTAACCAACCCGAAATGATCAAAGGGGCGGTGCAAGATTACAGATTGGCCCCACGAAGTAAATTGCATCCAATTGAATAAATTATGCAGATAAATGATAAATGACATACACCTCATGGTATCCTTCACTGATGCGAGGTGACCATGCCCCGTACCGCATGAACGGGCGTTACATCGGCCAAAACACTTCCATCAATGTCACGGCAGTACCCACCACCACACAGTACCCCATAGTACCCAGCATTGAGTCTCTTCCTCGTTTCCGTAGACTTAATGTTCAATGAGGTGTCTGTGAGCCTCCTTGGCGTATCTCAAGCCACAGTAGCCGCAGGTACCGGCTTGAGGTTGGTCCAAGTTGATGTAGACCTTAGGATGACCTTGTAAAGTGGAACCCTTGTTACCGTCACACACAGCGACGTTACCTTCAGACAAGTAGGTCACGGGTACCTTAGCAATCAAATCGATAGCCGCATAAGGCTGTGGTTGGGCACTCAAGTCCTTTTGGATGAATCTGTGGGCGTTCTTGGCAAGAATGTTGGCTCTGGACTCTTGGGTGGCCGACCAAGTGTCATCTCTGTTTGGCGCTTGTAACGCATTCTTGTTGTGAGCCAACTCTTCAAGAGTAAGGCCAGTGGCAGTGACCTTGGTGGCCTCGGCAACTGTGGTCTGGAATCTGACCGCGTTTCTGATGATGGTTCTGCTCAACATGGGGAGAACGTGGCGGTGTGGGCTAAAGAAGTGCTTCTCTACTGTAAGCGCACAATCTCAAACGTCTTTATTGGATGGAATTTTTTTGCGCGAGAAACGTGACCGGAATCACGTGCAAAACCCAGGGGCCGCCCCCACGGGAGGGCCTGCCACTCTTGACCCTTACACTACACACATGGTGGAATTACTGGTTGAGGCGCTATACATTAATAACATCAGCAAAAGGAAGGAGATGGACAGAGAACAAAGAACAAAACCAACAGGAACTATTTTCCCCAACCCCGTAGTCCTCCGGGCACGCACAACAAATCACATACATCATCACATAAAAGCGGGACCACTGGGCGTAATTCAATTTAGTCAACAATATTAACAATTAAATGTATGAGAAACGAAAGAAATAAAAATTCGTGACTGAGATGACAGACGACGGTGTCTTGAGCAAGGACTAAGCTCCCTTACAAAACAACACACTTCTTCTTCTTTTCCTTCTTCTCCTTGGTGACCAACGATGCTCTGGTGGCGGTCTCAAACACTTCTCTGACGCCCTGACCGGTTCTGGCCGAGCACTCCAAGTAGTATTGGGTACCAATCTTTTGCGCCACAGTCTCACCCTCGGAGGAAGAAACCGGTTGCTGGTTTTCTTGCGCCAATGCCTTGATGGTGGCTGGGTCGTTTCTCAAGTCAACCTTGCAACCAACCAAGATGATAGGCACACCTTGGCAGAAATGCAACACCTCGGAAATCCACTTCTCCAAAACATTGTCTAACGAGTCGGGTGAGTCAATAGAGAAACAAATCAAAATGACATTGGAGTCGGGGTAGGACAATGGTCTCAATCTGTCGTAGTCTTCCTGACCGGCAGTATCCCAAAGGGCCAACTCGACCTTTCTTCCGTCAACTTCAACGTCAGCAACGTAATTTTCGAAAACAGTAGGCACGTAGACTTCAGGGAAAGTGCCCTTGGAGAAGACAATCAAAAGACAGGTCTTACCGCATGCACCGTCACCCACGATGACCAATTTTCTACGAATTTCTGCTGGAGGAGGAACCATGCTGTATGGTTAGTACTGGAACGGCAAAAGGCAGTAAATGCGCTGGGATGGTGCTGCTCGACAATCGCCATCACCCTGGAAAACACTCAAGTCACACTCAAAAAACCCGCCAATGCTCACTCGGGTAAATCCTCACCCCTCTAAACAATGCAAAAAGAGACGAGTTCAACCACAGGGCACCAGCAGGGATGGCAGCATCTATCAACCACATGAATCAAAATATATGGGTGTCATATTGGTGACATATTGCCCATCCGAAAATAGATTGATTAGAGGACAAATCGATTTTAGGGGCAATCATGTCAACACCACAGATCAGGATCAAAACACAACGGATTTGGCGCCGGAGAATTGCAATCTCAGGGAGCCGATAACAGCATCGGAAATACGTACATGTAATGGGTTGATTGATGGAATGGATCAGTGTTTGGAAAAGCGCAAACAAGAAAAGAACTCCAATAGGCTGTTGATATGGCGGTTTTTTTTCTTCTTCTTTTTGGGACTAGGGCTGTGTGGAAGGCACGGATGCGTGCCGGGAGCGGAGTGCATATACCTGGGTGCAGAAACACCACTTTAGTCTGGCGGTGTGTGAATCCGCCAAACCAACGATAGGGGGGAAAAGAAGGGGAGGGGGGAGGAAAAACTATGGGAGCTACTAGAACTACTGACAATCGCGGCAATTTGAGACTCTGGCCGAATTTTCCGTCGTTTTTCCGTCGCTGGAAAATGTTGTTCTTAGTCAAGGTACGCCGCGCATACGGCGCATGATACTGCCGACAAATTCACACGGTCGCACGTTGCAGGTAAGGGATCGTGTCCCGGTCTATATTTGGCTTTGTTCCAATTCGGCCAAATCCCGAGCCGAAAACGAAACCAGGCCATCTGAGACGCTTAACTGCTCTTGTCGACGATTGCTATGACAGTGGATAGTGGTGTTAGAATAGCAGGGCTTACCTGTACATAACAGATCAGAGGTTGTTTGACGTGACAATGCTGTGTATCGGTGACGTAAATGGCAAGTGGTTACGGCGATAAGGGGAGAAGTATTGGGTTTAGATAATGCTCGTGATGGTTGGGAAGGAATTGTCGGACTTGAGCGGTGTGGGTTTTTCTGGTGGCCTTATGAACCCACTATTAACCACGCGGCGTCGCGACCATGTGATAATGGCGTCCCGTCTACTTTGCCCCAGTCAGCAGTTTGTGTGACATATGGCTGTGAGGGTCATCTTTCCATTTTAGGTTGAAAGGAATTGAATGGGTATGGGTTGGATGTGATTGGAATTTGGTGGTTGGAATTTGGTGGTTGGATTTTGGTGGTTGGATTTTGGTGGTTGGATTTTGGTTGGATTATAATTTTGCTGAATTGGTTAATTATTGAGAAGACTTTCAAATTTTGATTCAGAGACTCTCATAGTCGTTAGATCAGACTGCAGCACGAATTCAATAAACCTGCAATCACATTTGATCCAAATTTCTACAAATGGTATTGGTAGCTTACTATTGTGTAATTCTCTACGCCCTCTCTGCTTCTTCCACCTTTTCTTCCACCTTTTCTTCCATCTTGTCTACCTTGTCTTCCTCCACCTCAACCGAGTCCGCCTTGATTTTGCGTGGTGGAAGCACCTCGTTGAACGCTCTCTGCCAATCATGACCCTGCTCAAACCACATGCACATGATCTCGTACACGTGCGACGTAGCAAGCACTTGGCGCCCATTCATCTGGATGTATTTGCCTATAGGCAATCTGGCCACCTTCAACCCGAGCTCGTTTGCTTTGTTCAAACACAACTTCTTGTGTCTGTTCTTGTCAACAATGCCTCCGATGATATAGGTGTGGCCCTCTTCTAGTGCATCCAACTCGGTCTCTGTGTCTGCAGTCAAGTATACGAATTTGGACAACTCTTCCTTGTCCTCAGGCAACAAGTCCACAAGTTTCTCGTTGTCGGAAAAGGTCATGTTTCTCCACTTGGGATAGTCCAGCACTCTGCTGTCGAATCTAGCCTTCAAGCGCTTGTTGAACGAGGAAATCACCAAATCCACATCGTACTGCGAGTGCCTCTTTGCCGAGTAGCATCGCGTGATCTGGTTGCTCATGGACACGATTTCCTTTTCTGTCATCAACTCGTCAAACTCGCAGTCCATGATGATTTTGACCCCACTGTCCTTTTGCTTTTGTGGCAATGCCCTCTTGGCTTGCTGATGGTAGTTGTCGTCATCAATGAAACCAGTGGCCTTTCTTTCCTGTTTTCTCACCCGCGCTGCCTTCTTTTTGTCTCTTCTCTTCAGGCGGTACTCCTCCTTCTCCTCTTCCCATCTCTGTTGCTTTTGTAGCTTTTTCCATGCGTTTTTCGACATTCCCTCGGGAATCTGCGGCTTTTCAAACGCGATTCCATCGGCCCCGTTCAATTTCTGGCGCTTAGCCTCGTTTCCGGCGTCACCAGTTTCGGTCATGGTGGTGTTGGAGCTTCTCGTTCGCGATGCGCCTTTCCTGCCTAATATCGCACCGACTTTCTCTTGGTCTCAGCCTCTGGCCGAAGCATATACGGCGCTTGGTCCAGACAAGGTGCGACATCTTCCTCAAGAGGACTTTTCTATTTTCATTTTCATTGTCAGTTTCCCATTCTTCTTGTAGTATCTGTCCGCCGCTACTCTCATGTCTTTGGTTTCACACCCTTGTGGTCGTCTACAAACCCGTCCCTCTCGTCATTTAGATTACACCGAAACTTTGATCCTCCTGTTCCAGGTGAATAACCCCATCTCGGAATCAGTGGTTCAGGAGAATCAAAGGTCGTGGAATCACCCACTCCTTGAGCTATCCAGAACATTAGCCACCGCACCACAACCTCCTCTATCTGCAGTGTCGGAACACTAGGTTGCAATCGTGCGCTCCTCCAAACCCGTGTACAGTAGGCCGAAGTGATCCGAGATATGCATGGGTAACATGCAGTGCGGCTGAAGGGAGTACCAAGCGACTTAAGAACAGGGCCAATGCCACGCCTATGGTGGTCGCATAAGAATTGAAGATCGCAACGCCAGCCTTAATTCACACGAGAAATGGCCCAGGACCGAGAAAACGTGCTTTCACGGGAATTCTTCCCCAGAAATTTAACATTCCGACAAATATGCCCGTCCCCCACTTGTGACATGAATCTGCAGTTTTCGGGGTACGCACGAATTCATAATACCATATATCACCGGATAAATTAGCCGGAGAAGACCCCACCCCAAGTAGAAGGGCCGGAAAAATATCAGAGTGGATCCCAATATTTGCCATTGTTTGACTGATTGGTGCTATCTGTAATGGAGACAAGAAAACCGCAGAACACTTTACATGGACAGACAACAATTGGTCAGGACTCAAATACCGGGGTAGAGTGAAGGTTACACAAAAACCCATGGATATCGGTAAGCACAACCAACCCCGTCCTTACGGCTCGAGACAGTGGCGAGTTACGTCCGATGTAGTGGCATATTCGTGCATATGACATGTGCATGTCCCCACAATGCGCACTTATTTAAGTCCCTAATGTCCCTCCACTACCCGATTAGCAATTATCTACAATAATGTCTACTGCGTATGTCATAACACAACAAGAGTAATACATCCACAATTCATCCTCTGATGGAAAGGGTCCACTCGCATTATCTATACACCCTCCACCCCGATCCCGGTGTGCGGTTTTCCCCATATCCCCACTGCTACTAACACCAGAACGTTTACTTTGAACACCGGAGCCACCATTCCAGCCATTGGCCTTGGAACTTGGCGTTCTACCGAAGAAGAGGCGTACACCTCTGTTCTTACCGCCATCAAGGCTGGATACAGACACATTGACACCGCTACTGCCTACGGCAACGAGAAACCCATCGGAAAAGCCATTGCCGATTCCGGGGTGCCCAGATCTGAATTGTTTATCACGACCAAATTGGCTCCTATCGACGCCAGCAACCCTCAAAAGGCCATTGATGCGTCGTTGCAAAATTTGGGGTTGGATTACGTTGATCTTTACTTGATGCACTGGCCCGTTGCCTTGAACCCAGAGAACAAGTCTGACCCATTTGTGCCTCTTTTGCCAAACGGTAAAAGAGATATTCTTCTCGACAGAAGCTTTGTCGCCACGTATCTTGACTTGCAGACCATCTTCAAGCAGGGCAAGGCCCGTGCCATTGGCGTTTCCAACTTCTCGGTGAAGAACTTGAAGACGTTGCTTGCCGATCCTGCGGTGGAGATTATTCCTGCGGTCAACCAAGTGGAGTTGCACCCATACTTGCCTCTGCAAAAGCTTGTGGAGTTCACCAAACTGCAAAACATTGCGTTGGAAGCATACAGTCCTTTGGGATCCACAAACTCTCCATTGTTTGAAGACAAAAGCTTACTTGCACTCGCAGACAAATACGGTGTATCTGCCGCTAACATTATGATCAGCTGGGCGGTCTGGAGAGATACCGTGGTATTGCCCAAGTCTTCAAACCCAAGCAGAATTGTGAGCAACTTCAAGATCGTCGCTTTGAGTGACGAAGACGGAAAGGCTATCGATGCCATCTCCGAATCGCTCGGAAACAAGAGACTTGTCAACCCCGACTGGAGTCCAGTGGTTGTTTTCAACGATGACGAGTAAACCCACACAGCGTGACTACTATCTTGAGAAATATAAAGCGCTTTATAGAATTAGCTAGTTTATTGCAATTATACTAAAAGTTAAGGAACTTCTCAAATGGCATGTCACTGAAACAGTCGTATCTGTTCGCCATTTCCATATCGTAACCAAATCGGTCAAAGTCATTAGCTCCAAACCCTGGCGTGCTCACATTAACACCCAACCCGCTATTTTGCTGCGACGCAACGTTCGCGGGACCCAATCCCGTATCTGGCCCATCAGGGTACTTTTCGTTCAACAGTTGGTCGTGCTTCATCGAAAGCACTTGCAACCACACTTTGTCGATCTCCGTATTAGTAACTCGTTCTGTCGGATTGATAGAACCCTCTGAACTAGTTGGAGTTTGCATCGAAGCACCGCTCACGGGGCTGCACTTGAGCAACACGTTATTTGCCTTGTTGGAAAAGCCGTAAGTGCAGAAGGCACTGTCGCGGAACTGACTCAAAGTCGCTTCACACAACCGGATCAATTCATCAACTTGTGGCCCGGTGAATTTAATATATTGAAACTGGCGGGACTTTTGGTACATTGACTCGAAGAAGGTTGCCGATGTGACTGTCTTTAACATAAATGTCTGGCCCTTCACGATTCTCCACGCATAGTAGTAACGATTACTGATTTTACCAATAGCCGAGATGCTATACTCACTCGCCCGAGTGAGGCAGGATGATAGCTGGCATAATTGCTGAAAGTAATTCAAATACTGCTTGTCGGAGTTGCATTTGTTGGAGTGGTCCGACTTCATTCTCATGTGGTAGATAAGAGAGTTAACCCGCACAATAGCAGACAATAAGACAAGACTAGCTCTGTGAACCACCAGCTCCAAAGTGGGATTAATAATCATATCACTGATGACCTCACTCTTGCAAATCAATGTTTCATAATGGGGCATGATGTCCGTAATACAAATCAGTAAGCACTTTTTGTAGTAGAAAAATGCAACGTTTGGATCCTTGGTTTCATAATAGAGGTACAAGTGAAAGTACAACGTGAGACAGAAGGACTTCACACCAAGATAAATCTTGGTTGTGAAGTTTCGATCAATGATAGATTGTTCCCCCAAATTCCCACAGTTAAGCGCATCACGAAGGGTTCCTGTCGTATGGTGCCAACTCAATTCATAACTCGACAAGCGCGCACACAACTCAGGAACCGAAGTTCTGTCTCTGACACTAAGTGTGAGTTTCAAAAGCTTCCGAATGTCGTCATGCCACTCAGAAAACAGACCAAATCGTTCCGAAACCAGACGATCTTTAGCTTTATCAATAAGGTTTTCTCCACCGGGTACGTGGAATGGTACTTTGGTATCATAGTACATGGCATCTGTAGAAAGGGGATTGCCGAAACAGAATCCAAGGTGGAGGTCAGCAAGAACCAAATATTGCCAAATCTTCCTCGACAAAGATCTGATTTTTAAGTCTGGACAATTTTCATCTGGCTCCCTGTTGAGCCCTAAGGCATAAGCCATTTGAAGTAACACAGAATTAAGAACTTGTGAGTCTCCACCGTCAGCACCATCACCATCCTCTGGAGCATAAGTGTGATACAAACGGATATACAATGCCAATTGAAGCACCGTGAAACTTGTTCGTCTAAGCAATTTAAATTGCTCCAAACAAAGCTCGGCCACATCAATAGTGTTGATATTGATTGGGTTCAGCATCAAGTATTTCATAGCTTGTATCTTTGGATCGGGGTCTTCACTGCGCAACGTCTGTTCATTTAATTCACTGTTGTTTGAGAAGAGAGAAAGGTATGAGTATCTCAAAACAATCAAGAGAATACCAACGATGGCCAAATCAAGTTTCTTCCCAATCTTAATCTCGGACACAGGCTCATCGTCGTACGATTCTGGACCAATAAGAGCAGCCACATCTCTTCTGAAATATTCCTCATCCAAAAATGGATAGTAGGGGTAAACCCAGGCAAAGAAACGGTGAATGAGTTTCCAAATTACTCTTTTCTTGGGAAGCACAACCTGAATCTTTTCAATGAGCCGCAACTGGCCCCCAATTTGACCATCGTAGAACGTCAATCCCAATGGCAATGTAGACTCGTTCAACGTTTGCTTCTTTTTCATTTCGAGAATGCAATCATAAGGCACGATTTCTTCGTAACCATCAGCTTCCAAAGCACGCTTGTGAAAACGTTTCTCTTCGTGGCCCGCATCGTTGTTGAGAAGCGCATTTGTCCGTTCGAAGGTGAGTTCATCGGTGGCACTGTTCAGAGGGAAACCCAAAGCAGCTGTATCATGATTGGTGTAGCTGTCCTTGAGGGAAACGAAATGATCCCAAAGGGAACGCAATGCAGGGTCTCTTTTCATGAGCGATGTCCAGGCAAAAGGACCGAAATTGCTCCGACGAAGTGGGTCCTTGTAGTTCACGGACGAGTAAAACTCATAAAAGTTGATCGTATCATTGGGCGAGCTGTAGATATTTGTACCAAGCATGAAGTCTTCTGTCGAGTTGAAATTATCTTTAGGGGGATCAGTCTTGACTGATGTTTCTGTGGTGGCCGGTGAAACCTGATAAAGGGAGTCGTTTGAACTGGGAACGCCGCTACTCAAGGAATATCTCTCCCCCAGAACGCGTTTTTGCGCGGGAGGAAAAGACCCCGTGTAAGGAGTCAGGGTCGGGTGTAGTGGCGGAGACTGCGATCCGGTGGAAAGCTTGAAGTTAGAGTTGAGCGGAGGAAGCATAGAGTTCATGGAATCTTCGGTACCAAGACCCACATGTGGCAATGGGGTAAGCCCCGTCGCAAATGGAGCTGGAATGCTAGGTGAGGAAATGCTTCCACCATACTCTTGTCTTTGCGTGAGGGGAAAAGATGTCAGATGAACCCGCAGTATAGGCTGGAGCGGTGCTGGAGGAGGAGGAATGGTCTTGCTCGATCCCCCCACCAACGATTTCTCGATTTGTTGGAGCCTTTGCTTCAACATCTCAATCTCGGATTGTTGGGAGTCCAACGACTGACCATCCTGCTTGGGCGCAGTGGTATTTTGCCCATTCATGCGGTTGGAAACCCGTGCTCCCTCATGTGGCGCAACACCCGTATACGGCTTTTGCTGATTACTATAAGAACCATACGTCGAAGCCGCACCCACTCCGCCTGTGGGTGAGAGAGAAGCATATCCCATAGACTGATTAGCCTGTCCGTTTGCCCCGGCCCCGGCGTACCCGTTTTGAGAGTTTGTTCCCCAGAAATCCGTTGTTACACGATTCGTAGCACCGTTTGTATGCGACGGAATATACACGCCTCTAAAGTTGGTCTGGGTTATGTTCGTTGCAGGGTAAGATGCCTGAGAGGGAGCACTTTCCTTGGGATCCTTATAAGGCGCAGGCTCTGGCGCTTCATACAGTCGTTTCTGGTCTTTGAATCTCATCCCATCCACAGGGAACTGGCCCGAGACCCCGGGACTGGTATCCTGGGTTCCTTTGCCCGAGTTGTCTTTGTGCACCGGTATTTGGAGCTCCATAATGTATTCCTCCCCATTCTTTCTCTCCACTTGTGGCTCATAAGAACAAGTATCGGCGATCTTCATCCGAACACAGTTGGAACATGGCAGTTGGCGATCACATTTGACCTTCCGGCGACGACAATACGTGCAGACAAGAACAGCCCTCAGTCTCTTTCTCTTTTGGCCCGCCTTATCGGTATCGTCTCTGTCGGTTTCAAATTGAGGCGAGACATCGGCGGGGTTGACTTTGGACGCAACGGAAGTCATATTTGGAGATATGATTATTGTGGCAAGATCAGTGAAGTAGATTTCTGACAAATAGACAAAAAACCCACAGCTCGGTTTTAGGGATGCACGGTGGCGGAGTTATACTGCATTTGGCCATTTGATTTTGCCACATCTCCGCTTCCGCAGAATCCCATGGCTGACCACCGGATCGTGGGGGGTCCGCTGGAATTCGACTCAGCGATCGAGATTATGCGGTGGTGCTTAAACAATGGCTTTGGCCAATTTGCCGCTCCTTTTTCTTGCTTATGTGGCCCTTTGCGTGCTCTCTGGTTACTTTCGTTATTTCCACAGTTCGAATGCGCGCGGATTTATGGATAAGCATTATCACGCAAAGGTTCAGACGCGATTGATTGACCGACAGCATAATGAATATCCAGGTAATAGAACATTACCAGGCGGTATCTGGGAGAAGAAAGGAAGTGACTCATTACATCCGACGTGTTTGTTGATATCGTAAGTGTCTAGCCGCCGAAAATAACCAGTTACATAAAGTGGTTAACCAGTTACATAATGTGGTGCTATAGTACATTAAATATAATAATGACCCTCAGAGAGGTTCTTCTTTTTTTCATTTTTGGCGAAATTCATCAATCCGTATAATGATCTCTCCGTGAAAACTCCACTGCTTACAAAGAGTCATAGTTGCCGGAACGGTCATCAAGCAATCTGTCCGAGGACTTGTTCAGGACAGAGCTGTCATCATTGTCATTCTCATTGTACAAAAAAAATTGAACAAAGATGGTGAAGTCAAGTCCCAAAGTGCCCAAGGAACCAGCTAACCACGAGGAGTTGACCCACAAGTAATTCCAGCTCATGTCAATGGCAAGGATAGAAATGACGTAAGTGAGGTTTCCCAAACAGGCAAAGAGAAAGAACATGAATGAGATGCCCTCGCACGACTTGCGCTCGTAGTTGAGAAGAATCTGAGGGATTCTGGATCCCAAATAGAGAACAGCACAGAGCCAGCCAAAGAACTGGGCCAATGGGTCGAACACAAGGTCCGCGGGCTTATTTTTTTTGTGGTGTTGATGAATGTAAGTGATGTACCACCAAATCAAACCAGCAGAAAAAACGAGGGACACCATAAACAATTTGTACAACCCAGCACGCAACAGCGACCATCTGGAGTTCGAAGGATCAGTTAAGGAGTCAATGTTCTCGAAATCTGGTCCGCTTTCAGGATCTCCTCTGTCTCTGGACAACACCACTTCCAACACATCTTCATTGAGTGGGTTTGCCGGAGACAAGTGAACCAAGTCCGGCAGTTGTTGCTGGCCGTTGCCGTACATAAGGCACTGAACAAGAAGGACAATATCCGCCAAGGTGTAGTACACGGCGAGAATGATCATGGTGGGCAAAACGCCTTGCAAAACCGCACCCAAGACGTTGAACACGTCACCGGCCAACCACAAGACAATGAACATCATCGACAACCCATCCGAGGACTTTCTTCTGAAGTTCTCGTAGATCTGTGGAGCAAAGACAATAATCCAGCATGCAATAGAAATAGACCCGGTGATTCCGGAAACCACCTGGGCATCTAACGTGATAGGGGGAGGGGGAGCCATCATGAAAAACAAGTGTAACGTGACCGGTATAATTGGCGCACTTCCTTTATACCCCGATGAAGCCAGAAGATTATGTAGGAAATTTTTTTTTTCTCTTGCGATAGGCAAGGCTTTTTCCGCACGTGAGTCAGACCCCAGACCCCAGACAGGCAATTCGACGCGACCGAAAAAATGCCCGGCATAATCTTCGCCTTCACTTGCCGAGCACATGCAGTTGACATGGTATCCGCTTGCCACGCCATTGACAGGCGATTGGCCGCCTGGTTGCAATAAGACCATTTACCATGCGACAGTTTGGATGTGTGAGTGGGAGTTTTTGAGTGAGGGTTGACCGAGGTGCGTTTTGCAGTGACAACCAGGTTAGCATCAATATCTGTCTTTGCGTATTCCCCGTGGCGGTCTCCTACCGGATGTTGGTGGCATTTCTCCGCCCGATGTAGTGCATTAGACCACGACACTCCAATGTCTCGCTCAGTATGCCCCACTCGTATTATAAGCGCACCCATCAGAGGCTAAAGAGAAGAAAAAGATGTTCGGCGCCAGCAGCTAGGAGCGGTCTCTTTCCAAACACTTGTTCATGTGCAGCGCAAATCTTCCTCCGGCGATCTGGCGACCGCAATTGCCGCAGTCAAAGTACCGAGACGTTTCCGATGACTTAAGCTTGGTCTTATTCTGGCCGAAAATGTCCTTATTGGAGTTGTACTGGGTGTTGGTCACCACATTTTGGTATTCTCCATTAACAAAATCGCACACAGTGCGGTATCGCGAAACGTTGCTTAGTGACACCTGTCGTATTATGTTGGCGATCATGTCTTCGAAGACCGATTCGGCCTAGATTTGTTAGCGCCTGAAGCATTCCTATAGGCAAATTGGGGACATACCAACATCTCTATCGTCACACCAGAAGTCATTGTAAACAAAGATTATGACACAATAGAAGCTATTGTTGCAGAAGACCGCTTGGTTCGGACTTAGGTTGATGGGATAACCAAGCAGATCGGGTGTTAGCGTGGGTTTGTGCAGAGGAATCGAGCAAGATGGTGTACGGGTGCGCATGCCGCCGGTTTGGGTGGAGCATCAAGATGGGGCAGGACTGTCGCCGGAGCCCACGGTTTTCGGATCTTTTCACAAATCCTCAAGAATGTCGGATGACGAGGCTAACATCAACAACCACGACGAGGATAACATCGAAGAAGCTCTCCCCGACTGGAGCTTGATCAATGGGAAAAGTCGAAATTTAAAGCACGATGAGCAGTTACCCAAACGGTCAGAGAAGTATTTCGACCACGATGGGTCGCACACTCAGGTTTCTGATCTCACCCGTTCTCGAAACCAGATGTACGATGCTCTACTGTGTGTTCGAGGCCATTTGCTCCGGCAGAATTTGGTGGCAGTATGGATTCCCCACAGGAACATGGCATTGATCCCTCATGCCAAAGGAGGGTTTTTCAAGGACATTGGCACGGCCCATATGTTCCGCAATAAGAAGAAAATGCTGGGGATGTGGCTTAGTCCCATAGAAACGGTATACTTGACCGAACGAGGCTCGCTATCCACCTATTTGAGCTCAAGTACCTTCATGGCTTATCTTGACAATGACGAAACCGATTTCGACTACAGCTTGCTCCAGCAACTTCCAATGAGCCATTTGTATGCTATGGCATTTGCTGGTGACCCCGATGTAATTGACAAGTACCAGGTGTACGCTCTCTTGAAGCGGTTGGGATACATTATTCTCGATTTCACCCAGTACACCTCTCAACTAGACCAGTGGCAGGATATCAAACGCCAGCACCAACTACCCACTGTCGCATCACGGGCCCGAGCCTGGTTGAGCCGGTTAGGGTTCTTTGCCCGGTCTTGGCATAAAACCTTGCATTATAGACATACTCACTACTTGAATTACACCCAGGTGTTCACCTCTCTCCAACTCATTCCCACATACACTGCATTTGAAACTCTAGAGGCACCGCCACTTCCTGACCCGCAGTACCAAATCCAATTCAACGTATGGAAACCTACTCCTTCGTTCAGCAAAAAACTGCCCCCGCAACCGGATTTCCAGGTAGCGATTGCGAATATTGCCAAAGCCAGCTTTCCTTCATTAGGTGCAATCCAAGGTATGTGGAACCAGTTGAATTTTTCTTTCTTTCCGGAGGTGAAGCAAGAACCAAAGAGTGGCACCGGAAAAAAGAAAAAGACTATGCCTCCCACGAAAAAGGAGCTAAAGATGGAGAAGAGAAGAGCGCGCGAACAAAAGCTCGATGCTCGGATCGTCGAAAGAAACAACTACTTGAAATTAAGAGATACCAAGCTCAGAAACGGATCCACCGGAAGATCGGTTGTTCTTGCCACCATTGATAATGGAATTATCTCGTTCAATTCTTTAAACGAAACCGAGTTCAGTTTGATGAGCCAACATTGCGTCGCCGACCTTGATGCAATCACGGAGAAAAGTCTCCATGGGATCGTTTGGAATGAGCCAATAAAGCTCTAGTATCATTGACCATCTTCTGTGATTTGAGTTGCTGTGCTGGATCTTGCGGCTTTGGCTTCTGCGTTCCAGTTGGAACACCATCGCGCTTGACCCACTGGAAACTGAATTTTTCCAACTTCAGCGACGCAAACGTTGTTTGAAAATTTCTAATGCTGTCCTTAAATAGCTGCTCAAACATGGCTTCATTTTTGTCATTCTCCAAGTAGAATCGTACGAGCTTCTCGACCCACTCATTACAATATCTCGCATCTACCCGATAACACACCCCAAAAAACCGGTCGAAGACTCCAGCTAGAAGCTTTACCATTTTTTCGTTGCTATCTAGCTTTTCCTCCGCGAGCTTCAGCAAACTGAACTTGTAGTCACGATAAGGAAGAAGACGCTCCATGAGTTTACTTTTGCTGGCAACGATTGCTTTGACAATCTCAATATCTGTATCGCTTTCTGTAGTAGCGCTAGCGACATGGTAGCTTTCGAATGGACTGTGGATGGTGATCTCAGGATCCATATCTTTGAGAATACGCTTTACCAAAATCTTAAACGCCTGTGCACCCTCAATGGTCTGAGTGGTCATGATATTATGAAGAAGGCCAGCCAGAATTTTACTTCGGGATCTCAGGAGGAATTCCGTGAGTACATCTTTGTCGTCAACCATCACAGCTAGTAGATTAAGCGGATGTTTCTGCATGCTTAAACCTTTCCGTATGATGAGTGGGTCTTCGGTGGTAGCACGGAAGGGCTGGTAAAACCGAATCAGAGGGAAATCGAACTCAAACGGCTTGTGGATCTTCAAGCCTGCGAAATCCACCAACAATGATTTGCACATTTGGTTGAACTTGGCATCTAGCACCGCCAAGGTGCGCAGTGGGTTTTCGGCAAACAGATGTCCCAACTCATTCATCAAATTCGACCGAGAGTCGATTTGCCAAGTATACCGATCTTTAAAAATCGATGAATATCGGGCAAAAATACTCTGTGTGGTTTCCTGATCTACTTCTTTGAATACGCTGTAGTAGTTGATAATTTGGAGCCGACCGAGAGCCTTGGTCACCTGGTATTCAAAAACATTGGAACCCAAACTGGAGAAGAAATTCTTCTGGAAATCAGTGGTTGACAACACCGCGACTTCAGCATCGTCTGAGACCGAGGCCAGGGTGTCGCTTGTTTCGGCGGTTTGAAGAATCGATAAGATCTTCTCCATTGTGTGAATGGAAGGATCAACCGCATCGAGATTGCTAGCAAATTTGAAATTGGAATCCTTTCTATCGGAGCGCCAGCGAACCGGAACGTGCCACACAGAACCCTGGCCGGGTAGTATTCGGGAAAATCTCCGCATCAGGCGATAATGGGGACGATCTGTTTCGCGTCAAATCGTGATGTGAGAATGCGACTTTGATGAGCCTGGTGTGTAAAGAGACAGGGACTAAATTCCACTTCGGAATAAATAATTAGGACTGATTTGCAATTAAGTGACATCCTAATCGAAGATACACGCTATATTAGAAGAAAAGTGACAACATCGAAGGTGGTACAAATCTGTCGGACGAAAGATGTGCCAATATCACTCGGCTGTGGCGGATGTGTGGTCATATATAGTACATTATGCTATGCTTTGGGCCCCAAGGACGGCGGAGAAGGACCCGTCGATGTTCCTGCTTTCGGCTTTGGTTTTCTTTTGCGTGAACGAGACCTCTTCTTTTTCTCGTTATTTCCATCATTTTTGGGGTCCGAGGACTTGTCTGGCACTTTCTCGGCCCTTGGTTTCACAGACGCACTGGGCTTGTTGGTATCTGGTTCTGCTGCCGCTTCGTTCTTTTGCTTTGACTTTTTCAGCCTATTTCTCTTTTTCTTCGGCTTGGCTGTAGGCGTACCACCACCCGCTTCTGCGGCCACTTCTTTAGCTGAGACCTTAGGTCCAGCTGTAGTGAGCTCTGGATTAACATCATCAGTCTTGGCGTCAATGCCCTCGGCGACTTTGCCCCTTCTCCGTTTCCGCTTTCGCTTGGACTTCGCCTCATCTGCCTTTGTGTCATTAGTAGCCGGATCCGGTCTGGGTGTAGATGTCCTGGGCTTTTGCTTTCCCTTTTTCTCAACCACGGCGGGCTTTTTGGCCTTCTTGGACCTCTTTTTCTTCTTCTCCGCTCGCATTTCCAACACTAACCCCGTCAAGTCGATGTTTTTCGCCTTCGCAGCACGCAGTGCCATGAACTTGATGAAAAGTGGGTCGCTGGAGATATCGCCAATAGTAGTCGCGGGAGGAATCTCAGCCACCGCCCCAAAAATCGGTTTCATTGTCTGGGCCAAAAACAGGTCGCCTGATTCTGGCTCCAAAAACGACGCTCCCAGTGTGACGGCCCTAAATCGATCCGCCGTGTCTTTGGTGGAGAAGAGAAAGTATGCCCGGGAGTATTTTGGTTCCTCGAACGGTTGGACAATTCTGCTTCCCTGCGAGTAGAAAAATCGGGTCCACGGCAATTTTGTCCCAATAGAAGGACTAAGCGCCTCCAACTGGTGCAAAAAGTCCGCTTGGGGGAGCGTAGGCGGTAGTAGTCTCACCACCACCTTTATGTCCGGATTGTCATAGGAAACGCACACGGGCCCATTGCTTCGCCGCTTCGAACGCAGTTTTTTCTTTTTTCCCGTTGTAGCAGAGTTTGGATCGCTCATGACGGAAGGGGACGAGGGGCTGGCTCAGGCGTCCTTGTGCACAGTAAATCAGGTGGTGGATTATTTGCGCAGTAGTAGTGAGTGCAAATGGAGCGCACTGAGCGACACTGTCGCAATCCCATATTGGGGCCAAATACAGTAGAGAATATCCCACTCCGTATAGTTGGGGAAAAAGTCAGTCATTTACCATTTTTGCCAAGGAAGCGAATCCAACCGGATCGAGAATATACCGTCACAAATACCGCCAAACCCCCACCCATACTTCGGGGTTGTGATGTTGGCACGACTACATACAGACTCCATCAGGTTGAACGCTGGCAACTGAAAACCACCAACATGGATGTGGTGCACAATGTTCTCCTCCAGGTGCAAAATGCCACGAAGGCAAGCGGAAAATTACAGCCGCGTTTGCTTCTTACCAGTTTGCGCCTCCAACCCTCTCTCAATCGGGCAATCGTTCAGTTGAACAGTGTGGGGAACTTGGAAGAAGAGCAAATCTCCCAGGCGGTGGAGGCCCGGCGCTTCTTCAACGATGATTGGAGCCACTTTGAGCTGGTGGTCACATCTTTCATTCTTCTTGCCAATCAGCTTGACCCATGGTCCCTTCTCGAGTCGTTTGATCTTTATTCTCGATATCTCAACGATTTGTCGATTGCATTCACCAACAAATCCAAGGGCCATTTGCTTGCGCCCCTCTTGGAGGATCTGATTGAGTACATCATTCCTCTTGCCGCTCAATTGGATTTCCAGCTTTTGCTCGTGGAAAAACACCGTAAACCTCGGCTCACATATGTGGCTTCGGTTCTTTTGAGGATCTTCAATAGCATACGTTCGCTGTTGGGAGGTGGCGACCACATCGAGGCGGTGAAGAAGTCGATCATGTTGTTCATTGGTACACGTCTTTGTTTGGTGTACTTCCGACTCTCCAACCCACTATTATGCCGTAATGTGTTTTCGAACATGAATAATGCCAACTTGCAGTTCCACTCGTATCCCATGAACCAACAACTTCAATACAGGTACTACTTGGCCAAGTTTTACATGGTGAAGTATCAATTTGTTGATGCATACCAGCATTTTTCCTGGTGCCTTCAACATTGTCCACCAAACCACATGAGAGACAACGTGAATGTTTCCAAACTCCTACGAGACCTCATACCGGTGGCTATGATTTTGGGCAAAAAACCTAATATTCAGAGCTTCAAGTCGTGTTTTTATTCGGCCCCAGCGCAGTGTCCGCCCTTCCTTGACTTATACCAGCGGATTCAGATCACCATCAACCGAGGAAGCTTCTACCAGTTCCACGAGTTGACTAATACACCTGAAAATTACGGTTTTCTTAAACGGAACTTTATCTTGCTTTTCTTGTCTACAAAGGCGTGTGTTGTAATCTTGCGCAACTTAGTGAAAAAGGTGTGGATCGCCCAGGGAAAACAGGCTCGTTTGGACTACGACGCGATCAAGGTTGCGCTTCGACTTTCGTTGAATGGCCTCACATTGGATGAGGTTCCAGCCCAATCACTAGGAATCATGAAGCCGGAGCAATCACTTGATGATTTTGTGGTCGAGAATTGCCTCATCACACTAATTGACCAGAATTTACTCAAGGGAAAACTATTCCCGCGACTCCGGGTAGTCTCGTTGAGCAAAACGGGCGCATTTCCCTCCGTTGATATGATCAACTTTATAAAGTTCGGTAATGGCACGGAGGGAAACCTCAATCACGCAGACAAGTGGATGGCCTAGTTCCACGCCTCCGAGCCGGACAGTTTCTCTCCTGTTCTCAGACGAACAACGATAGACATAGCATAAACGAAGCATTAACCATCATATCCCGTAGAATTACATAATTTGTCATATATAGCTACCGAGGCCGAAATTCATTCTTGTTAATGCTCAGGTTCAGGTGTTTGGAATGTGACCCGGGGTCCTAGTTAGGAACCTCCTCCGCGATTCGGATTAGCATACACAATTGTTAATTTGATCGCACTCGGGATACTAACTAACACTCACCACTACTCCCAATGCCCGTTTCCAACATCGATAAGGAACGGTTGGCGGACATAAACAAACATGTGATTCAGGCGGGAGCTTCTGGAATGCTCAAAGGCTTGCTTGTTGGTCTTGTCACGGGGTACTTCTTTGACTACCGGTACAACCACGGACACAATAAGAGATTCTTCCTGACGCCATACAAAACATGGTACCTTGTTTCGTGGAGTATTGTTGGCCTCTCATTTGCTGCTGAAGTGGCCCGACTGAAACTCATCCGGGATTTAGCGGAAGAGGAAAACCTTCGAAGAGAACAGTACTTCTTGGACGAGATGTCGGCAAGACGTTAACCAGCCCCTTGATCCTCGTATACTCATTTCAATTGCTATCGTTCGTCCATTTTGATTACTGCTTTGAAGCTTGCTGTGCATTGATTTCAGTTGACTTTACTTGACTATCACTTGACCCAACACGATGTCAGTGAGATCAGTAATTTAGTTGATAATCAATTGTCACCTGTCGGTTTCATGGGCTTTTTATTTACATCTGCCTTTCGCACAATCGTCTAGTTCATTCATTACATGTATATACTACCGTACAATGTGGTTACACATAGAATGCCTCCTCATGGTACTTGAGCCCATTCTCACTAGCCCAGAGCTTGACGTTTTTCACGAGCGATCTTGGCCCTGCTGAAATCACCCAAACATTATCAGTCTCTGTCACAGGATGTGGCATGTGCGCCCGACCTGGTAAATCCTTACAGCAAACCACATTACTGGATTCGTCAACCACGGGCCCAGAGCATTGAGTGAAAATGTCGTTGGAGTTGACACACCAGTTGTAGTAGCGGTAGTTCAACTTTGGGCGTCCGATATAAATATGATGTTGTAAGTTAAGCCGGTGCAACGTTTTGATGCACCGGCGATGAGCATTGTTGGTTTTGTCCATAAGAGGAACAAGTCGGTCGTTGATAGAATAAGTGCGGCTGGATTGCCGGGAAACCGCCACAGTGGCTTCGATCGCAGGAGAGAAGTCTGCTTCATCTTCGTCGGAGCTGAAGTCACTCACCACATCCACGTGTGGGGTGAAATCAATCAGCTTAATCGTGCAATCTCGTTCATCCTCGCCCTCTACCTCTTCTTCAGACAAGTCCACGTCCACGTCCTCCACCTCTTGGTGCATATGTGACTCCTCCTCATCGGAATACAAATTCCGCGAGACATCATTTTGTTCAAGGTCTAATCCGGCCAGGGAAAAAGTCCCGTAAGGCTCAGTCTTTGCCGAGGTCAATGCAGTAGTTTCATTTGGGGATATATTACCAGTGACAAAGATTTCCAAGTCATCGCCGTGAAGGTACCCCTCAAACTCTTGCAAAATGGCAATGTCCCGGTAGTCTCGGATTACCCATACCACTTTTGCCGGGATTCCATGGTAGTTCAGTACCCGAAGAATTGGAATGGCGAACGAAATAGCCGAGCCTCCCACTACAATCAAAAGCTTCTGCGCGTCCATCTTCACCTTTGAGAGGGAGAAGTGTTGACCAGCAACATTGGTGGATTTCACAAAGTTTAACTTGGGGTCAAAGGAACCGAACACCTTGTACTTGCGGCCAGTTTTCCATTCAAACGCCCCCTTGCGAACAATAAGTTTCTGCGTACGATCCTGCGGCAATGAAACAAGAGTGTAAGGGTGATAGTTGGGAATAAGCTCCTTGTACAACCGAGCCAAAAAGTTGGGGTGGTAGTTGGTGATGCGGATATGGGCACCGGGGTTGATGGCCTTTGCGCAGATGAGAGAATTGGGGAACTCCACGCATGCCAAATTGGGAGAGACGTCCTTCACCACAAAACTCGAAAATGGCGACGACACCTCAATCCGCCGCAAACGGTATACCACTTGGTATAACAAAAGTACCACATTCAAGGTGTTCATGTATGTCGTTTGCACCGGGCGGATGTGGAATGGAAGCACGATCACCACCACCCAACTCCAAAAGTAGTGGTTGAGGAAGAATAGAGTGTAGTTACGATCACGTACCGACAGCAACGAAGTGACGGCAATCAAGAGAAAGCCGATTAATGCCACCCAGCCGTAGACATTTTCGAGCTTCCATATTTTCTCCCACGTATTTTTCACCTGGAAATACCCCAAGTAGATTATGGTGTGGAGCACCGCCAGAAGTACCACCGCCCGCGAAAGCCATTTGTGGATGGGAAGCAATGCAAGGTAAAGCGTGTTGGGCAACGGCGAAGGTCGCAACGTGAGAAAGAAAACGGTGGGCAACGACACCACTGAGAGCCGGCCCAACCTCTTGGCAAGAAACACCAAATCGCCGTCGTAGATGTCAATCAAACTCATGACCAGAAACAAACCATTCCAAAACATCATCTGGAAGTACATGGACAGGTTCAAGTAGAGTCCGTATGCGGTATTTTTCAAGCCCTGGCATACCCACCGGCGGATATATTGCTGGTTGTGTTCATAGCGGCGGATCCGCTGGTCCAACGTAACATTGATGGACTTCAAGAAGTGGAACTGCGGGAGAACACTCCTGTTTTTGCGCGAAAGGTAGTTTCGGAGCAGGATATACCCAATAATCAACACAAGGAGTAGTTCCATGATCTCACCGTACTTAACGGTGGTGATGCGCCGCAACTGCGCATACTCCCTGGTCTTTGTGACCGGATAGTGGAAGTATCCGAGCGAGTCTATTATTGCATCCATAGTGGTACCATGAAAACGTAAAATATGGTCCAATGGAAATCAGGTCAAAGTCAAATATGACTGCAACGTGCCAAAGAAGGCTTTGGGAGTCGAATCGATATCGGTCCGAAATCGCGGTCATGCAGGTTTTGTACAAACTTTTCCGAGCCGTACAACGAAGGGCAGGAACGGAAGTAGATTGCGAATTAGACAGCGGAGATCGGGAGAGATAACTCCAATGGTCGTTACCCTGCGGCGGAGATAAAGACAAGAAGGGTGAATTTCTTGTTGAAGATACTAGACGGGGGAGGGTGGGGATTCGCGTATGCAATTACCACAGTTAAAAAAAGTTTGCATTCGCAAGGTGCCAGGTGGATATGCATCCGTGGGCGTAGTGCGATCCAATAAGTGGCTGAATTGCGTTAGTTTCACTTCTCTGCAGCTGAGTCTCAAGTCACATATTTCAGGTTCGCTGGAGCCATGGTTATAATTTTTCGTGTAATGTGCCATTAATTAATATACATGAACCGTCTATCACCTTCCAACATAATATCCCACCAAAAACACCTCATCATGCAAGAGTCTACCAAAGAAGAAGGAGTCTGATACTGAATCAGAAGCAACGTGGCTCCAGCAGTGCAAACTCGAAATCCGTTCCATTAGTACAAGTTTTGAATATTGCGTTTCTTTCCCTTAAGCACCCCCGACCGGTTGGGTTTCACTGTGTTTTTCTTGGGAAGATATCCCGAGCGACTGGCAGTGGCAGGCTTGGATGGCAAATTGTTCTTCTTGCCCGAAGTCTTGTGTGATAAAAACTCAGAGTACGGTTGCTGGAAGTTCCGCGAGTTGGAATCGGTCGCACTGAAGTTCCGCGAATTTGATTTCTTGGGGCCCAGCTTCGCTCCTCTACTATTAGAGTAGTCACCTTGTCTGCTGGGGTAGTCGCTTTGTCTATTGGAAGCATAGTCGTTTTGGCGGTTGGAGCCGTAGCTCTGGTTGTAGCCGCCGTTCTGACTGTAACCCAGACCATAGCCCGGGTTGTAGTTGGCACTATAGCTGTTGCTGTAACTGCTGGAGAATTTCTTGGGCTGGCCACTGCCTTGGCCAATGCTATCGTAATACACCGACCGCAAGTGCTTGGGCAAGTTACTACCGCTGAACGCACTGCCGTTGGAGTTGGGAATGCGCGAGTTCCGTTGTTCCGGACACTCGTCACCAAAGTGGGTGTCATCGCCACAGTTGTAGCAGTTCATCACCGGAAGAACATATTCCTCTTCCTTCTGCACCTTGGTGATGTAGGACCGCCAAATGCTAGGGCAGTTGTCATCGCCATGGGTAAACGTGTCACAGTGGCGACAGTACTGTTTCTTGCGGGTTTTGCTTTCGCACATGCTGATCATGTGGCCCCTTTCGCCACACCGCGAGCAGATCATGGTGGTGGGACATTGGGTCTCGTAATGGTCACCCACCACACCACACTTGTGGCAAACCACCGTCTTACACTTAGACCGCACATGGCCTCTTTTGTGGCAGTTGTCACAAAGAGGACCTAGGCTCTGTTGGGCGTTGATGGTAGATCCAGTGGAGGGGTCTGTGACTCCAAAATACCTGCCTTCGCCTCTTAGTTCGATTAACTCGTCCGCGTTGTCGTTGACCTGGTCAAACGAGAGAGAGTAGATCTCATCGGTGGGTTTGGGCTCTTTTTCCCGTTTGGGTTTGCGAGGAGCAGGGTTCTCGTTTTGTTTCCATTTGACGTTGTCTTCTATGTGTGCAGGCTCGGTGTCCTCCGTGAAAGATAGTAGGGCCATATTGGCGGTTAGGTGGACTGGCGATACGGATTTGGGTGGAGGGCGTTTTTTTTCTCTATCTGCCACCGCGTGCACGGGGACGCGGTCACGTGTAACAGAGTCCAACGCGATGGGACGCCGAAGCGTGGATACCGACTGCATATTCTTCCGATAATCCACGGATTATTATGAAGGGCAGCAGCTTTCCGTAGGAGGATGAAGCCGGTGGGATAGATTGTAGAAAAAAAAAATAAAAAAATAAAAAAATTGGGTGGGTGTTCGCCGCCGTGAGACACTCTTCCAACGTCACCTCCAACTTGTTTTGTCTGCACTCCACAACGTGGCACGGTGGAGCCATGGTTTCTGCTGGCGGCACCAAGTGGCATTGAGAGGTTTCTTCAATGAGCGACGTGTTCCATTCGACGGCGGGGCAGAAAATATACGAGCAGCAACAGATAGCCTGTTATGCGTCTGCTAACCACTAACCCATGGGAACGGGACCAGTCTACAGGACCCCAGGTGTGGAGAGTAACAATAGGCATGTATTTTGGTGGCATAGGGCCGGGAGCTTGGGGAAAAACCAGCAAGCCGTTTAAAAAAGCAATTACAAAACGTTTCTGACAATGTGGTTTGCCGCCTGCGACTCCAAGTCGTTTCCTTCGCCGCCCACGTTGAAAGACGACTTGATATAGTCCTGGTGCTTGAGCGCAGCAAAGAGGTAGCACAAACTGGAAAGAAGGAAGAACACCGCCACCACAATCAACGAGGTGGCCTGGAGCGTCAAACTTAAGAACTGGATCGCGCTCATCAACAAGTAGAACCCACAGCGGGGCCAGTTGTCATCAAAGTTACGGATAAAGTTGGTGAAGGTATCGGTCAATGGGCAGATGCGGAGCAAGAACGGCAACTCTACAAACAACACCACCAACCCCTGCACGAGACAGATGATGGAAAAGATGATCACCAAGTTGAAGTGGAAGATGTTGGCGATACCAAGCGCCAAACACAAGATGATGGTGAGGAAGCCAATCCACTGGCCGTAGAGGGAGAAATTTTTCTTTCTAAAGTCCAGCGAGAACCCATTGAAAAGGTTGGACGAGATGGTGCTGAACGATAAGGCCATTGTAACGGGGTTAAGAGGACACGGGGAGGAATCGGTAGTATGGTCACAGAAGGTATTGTAGGCGCAATTCTGTGTCTGCAGGAACAAGTAGGAAAGGAACACCATGAGACGTGAGGGAGACACACGAGTGACGCTGGAGGGGGAGGAAAATATGCCAATGTGACATTGGATTGGGTGGTTGGTGGTTGGTGGTTGCACCCAGGTGCGGAATACTGGATGAGGAAGAGAGTGCCTGTTTAAGCTGTGGTGGGAAATGGGTGGAAATTGTTTGTCGTCGGTGGTTATTGTTTTGTCGGTCTTTTTGACGTGTTCTGTCGTACTGTTTTGTCGTGTTTTGACGTGTTCTGTCGTACTGTTCTGTCGTGTTCTGTCGTACTGTTCTGTGGTGCTTCTGTCGCACTGCCTGTCGCACTGCCTGTCGCAGTCACGGTTGCACTCACCTGGCACTCAATCTAACGCCATACCACCTTCCTTTATCGTAATAAACACTCATTCTCCACTCCACCCCCTCAACCCCCGTTCGAATACCTCGGAATAACCCTCCAAATACCTTCCGCAAATGCCCCTTCTCAATTCTCACCTTCCCATCTCCGTCCTACACCTGCTTTCCGCGAAAGCTTTTCTCACATTCAACACCTTCTACAATGGGCAGAGACACCGTGATCGGCCTCGTGGGAAAACCGTCCAGCGGAAAATCCACCACGCTCAACGCGTTGACCGACGCCAACGCCAAAGTGGGCGCGTTCCCGTTCACCACCATCGACCCCAACAAGGCCACGGGCTACTTGGAGGTGGAGTGTGCATGCAAACGCATGGCCAAACTGGCCCACTGCAAACCCAACTACGGCTACTGCCGCAACGGAACCCGCGGAGTGCCGGTGATGCTCTTAGACGTGGCCGGGCTCGTGCCCAACGCCCACTTGGGCCGCGGGTTGGGCAACAAGTTTCTCAGTGACTTGACCGAGGCTGACTGCCTCATCCACATTGTCGACGTCAGCGGCACCACCAACGCCGAGGGCAAGGAAACACGGGGCTACGACCCGCTCCAGGACATCGAGTGGCTCCAGGACGAGATTTTCCGCTGGATCTTGGGCAACTTGACCGAGAAGTGGGGCTCGGTGGTGCGGCGCCATATCTCCACCAAGTCGTCGACGTTGGAGACGTTGCGGCAGCAGCTCGGCGGTTACTACGCCACCAAACAGCTCATTTCCAAGGCGTTGGACCGGCTCCCGGGGTTGCCGCCGTTGCAGGAGTGGGACGACGCCATGGTGGAGACCGTGGTCAAGCTGTTCATGGCGGTCAAGTTCCCCACGGTGTTGGCGCTCAACAAGATGGACCACCCGGATGCGGACAAAAACGTGCTGAAGATCATGTTGAAGCACCCGGATCTGAAGTGCGTCTTGACGTCGTCGCTCACCGAGGTGTTTTTGCGCAAGCTCGCGAGCCAGAACTTCATCCAGTACGAGTCCGGTACCGAGTTTGTTGACACCGCCGAGGACTTGCCGGACGCGGGGCTCCGTGAGCTCGACGACAAGTTGGCGGCGCGCATCGAGCTGATCCGCGACTTGGTGCTCTACCGCTTCGGCTCCACCGGCGTGACGCTGCTTCTCCAGGCGGCGGCGCTGGTGTTGGATCTCGTGCCGGTGTTTCCTGTGCGCAACATCCACACCTTCGGCGGCACCTCGGGTCCTCATGTGTTCCGTGACTGTGTGTTAGTGAAGCGGGGGACTCCGGTGATTGCGGTGGCGCGCCGGATCATGGGTGACGTGACCATCGCTGCGATTGAGGGTGCGGGAGGTAATAGAGTGGGTGAAGAGGACACGGTGGACGTGGGGAAGAATGACATTCTCTCGTTCCGGTTGGTTCCTGGCGGACACTAGGTATGAATAGACGAAACATGGGGAAGGTCGGGTTGAAGGTGATTGGGGTCAGTGTTGAGCTCAAGTGCTGGGGCCAAGTGATGACAGAGATCCAATTTAGGCACTAGTGACATGATTGTGAGGTTCCCTGCCATGATTCTCTTATGCCCGCATAGCTCACTAAGTTGGCGGAACATACCGTGCCATTGACCCAACCTCAGTGCCAGAATCTGGGGTGTGATTGCACTGCTATCGAGATAAAAACCACGCCCACTGTGGAGCACTGGACTAAGGGCATTTCCGTGACTGGGTTTTCCGTCAATGAATCTGTGTATGGCCCTACTATTTGAAGACCCCCACTATTAAATTATAGTCCTCACGAAATCGATAAACAAAAAAAAAAAAAATAGCGTACGAACCATAGTAATAGAAATGGGCACATTCATTTCCAAATCCATCTTTACTCGAAGCTACCACCACGCATAAGCAACGCCTTGAATCGTGAATGTTAAAACGTGCCATGAATCGTGAATCTTAAAATGTGCCATGAACCAACTCGAAATCCTGAACCAACTTGGAATCTTGGATCTTGGACAGACCCACGTAACGCCGCGCATCTCAGCCTCAGTGCAGAATGGACTATCTCGACCGAAAACTCCGCGCGATGCACCACTCAACCATCAGCCCACGCCAGACCGCCTTTCTAGAAATACATATAAACGAAAACAGAAACAATGCCCATTTGCCAAAATGGGCCTTGAATCGCTTTTCCCCGTGGCCAAAGGCGTTGATGACGAGTTCCTTCCCCGGCTGCGAAATATGGGGTACCCCCTCCGTATAGCCGAATCGGCATAAGAATAAATAGTACGCACAGCGCAAGTTTTTTTTTCTTCCACTAACCACAAATAATGGCTTTGGTGACCTCGCAGAAATTGGACGACGCCCAAACGGAAAAGCTCCAGAAACTCATTGATTCGATCGACGATATTGTCGCCGCTGCCGCCAATCCGCAGTACGATGAGATCTACGGCTACAGAATCGCCAAGGACGGCGAGCAGTACGTGGATGTGGCGGTCAGAAACGAGATTTTGCTCAAGTTCTTGATTGCCGCCGAATGGGAGGTGGACGTGGCCCAGAAAAAGGTCACGGCCACGCTTGACTGGAGACTCAAGTTCAAGGTGCTCAGTGCGGCGTACCGGGAGAAGTACGACCCGGAGTTGGAGAAGATGGGAGTGATCACCCACTACACCGAAAACAAGAACAACTTCCGCGTGGCCACATGGAACTTGTACGCCAACCTCAAGAACCCCAAAAAGCTCTTTTCCAAGTTCGGTGTTGATGGCGACAACAAGCAGGGGGACGAGCTCGAAGGTACAATGTTTTTGAGATGGCGCGTGGGACTCATGGAGCGGGCGTTGCTGTTGTTGCAGTTTGGCGATGCCGACAACACCAAGATCGCGCAGGTGCACGACTACAACAACGTGTCGATGTTCAGAATGGACCCGGGCATGAAGGCGGCCACCAAGCAGATCATCCACGTGTTCTCGGAAAACTACCCCGAGCTCTTGTCGAAGAAGTACTTCATCAATGTCCCTCTTTTGATGGGCTGGGTGTTCACCTTTTTCAAGGCCACTGGTTTCATGACCGCTGCCACTCTCAGCAAGTTTGAGATGCTCAGCAGTGGCGACTTGAGTGTGCCATTTGGCAAGGCCAACTTGCCTAAGGATTACAACGGCGGTGTGGCCAATGAGAATGTGGAAAGCATTTTTACTTTGGCGGTGAACGATATCAAGACACCTGAGTATGCCGAGGTGATTTTGGCCAAGTTCTTTGAGCAGACCGTTGCCACCCCAGTGGACTCCGTTGATTAGGGTAATGTACGATACAGGGAAGATTGTGGTTGGAAGAACATGTAAAGTGTAAAGGATGGGTAAACGATGGTTACGGGATGGGTAAACGATGTGTAGTAAAAGATGTGTAGTAAAGACTGAGCGTAGTTAAAGGTCAATCTGGTAAAAGATGAAGGCAGTTCTTGTTTGGAGGGCCGTGACCAACATGAAGATACAGCATAATAGATCTTCACCGAGACAGTACCTCCGAATCAGCATAAACAAATCGAATATGGGGCCGATACAGAAAAAGAAAAAAAAAAAAGGAAAAGCAATCAAAGCAATCAAGAAACCAATTCCATATCTACAGGAGACTAAAATTATACAACATGGAACTAACGGTCCACCAGTGTTGACTTCTGCATCAGACCCACACCCAGTGGCCTCACAACAATTCGCACCCAAATGCAACCGCAGATCAACAGGGTCTAAATCCCTTCAACCACGATAACCTCGATCGGATCAAAGCATTATCATCATCCAAACCATACACAGAAAATAGCCAATCATTTGAACAAACCGAAACCTGCCGAAATGTGACGAAAGTGAACTGGTCAGGTCGGTGCATCGGTGCACGTGACCACATCCACAAATCGGCGCGATCTGGTTACTTCCTCACCATGGTCAACTACTACTCTGTTCTAGGTGTCGCCAACGACGCGGCACCAGACGAGATCAAACGCCGTTACAAAAAACTTGCGCTCCAGTTTCATCCCGATAAGACCGGAAATCCCGCCGATACTGAGCGATTCCACACCATCCAGCAAGCATATGACACATTGAAGGATTCCACCCTAAGGCGGCAATACGACAGCAAAAACAGCATCTACGCCACCCCCTCAGGATACCCGAACCAAAACTCCCGTATGAATACCCACTCAGCCGGCTACACATCCAGCCACTCATCCAGCCACTCATCCGGGAACGGATACACCACCCATAGCTACAGCAGCCATTTCCACCAAAGTTCGCCCAATGGGAGTGGGCGCGGGTTTGGCCCCAGCTACTTCAACTGGTACCACCAAAATCTGAGGGCGTACACCGATGCCTATGCGCGCAACGTCCACACGGAAAAAACCAGCGACCGGGCGCACGAGCGGCCGGCAGAAAAGCAGCCGGACGCCAAATCCGCGGCCACGGCTGCCAAATTGGCGCAGATGGCCATGCAGCAGGAGCTCGAGCGCCGTCGCCGCGAATACATGGAGGCGGCAGCGCGCGAGCGCGCCAAGCCTGCGCCCTGGAGCCTGTATGACCTGGATGGCGAGAGCGATCCCGCCCGTGAGTACCAGCAGGCAAAGCAGCGCGCCCATGCACGCCACTACACGGTTTACGAGGTGAGTGAGAGCGAGGAAGAGCAGGAGCGGGAGGACACGCGGAAGCACGAGCATGAGAAGCAGCCATATGGCAATCAGCATGACGAGTATGTGAAAGAGGATGAACAGGGGCAACAGGGCGAAAAGCTTAAGCAAGACGATCAGGACGACGGTGAGGATGAGTTTCTGTACCAGCACTTCCAGAAGAACGCGAATGCCGATGGAAGTACCCACGATTCAGAAAACAACTGGCGCGGCGACTCAGACGAGAGCGACACCGACGACTCAGACTCTCGGAACTACGTCAAGCAGGAATACTTCCGCGCCGACGCCGACGCCAGTGCCGATGCCCGCGGCTACGACCTGGCGGAGCCCATTGTAGTGGAAGACGTCGACGACGACACGTTCCACGATGCACACCCGCCCGTGGATGGCGGTGACACCTCGCTCGACCCTGATGCGTCGCGCGCCGAGTCCCCCGAGGTAGTGGACCTCGGCCCTGCGTCACCTCTGCGCCGCCCCCGCCTGGCGTCCCAGAGCAACGCGTTCTTCGACCACCGCAGCCTGGGCCCCACGTACGGCGCCAACGGTAACAAGCGCACCAAGTTCGCTGCCATGGGTGATCTTCGTGCATCGCTCGGCACTGGCCTCGACGACGTGGACTTTGGCGACATGCGCCTGACGTTGCCTGAGACACCCAACCGCGCTCCCAGCATGTCGGCCCAGCCGTCGGCCAAGCGCGCCAAAGTGGCAGAGTACTCCGACGGCCGCAGCCGCGCACAGACGCTCTTCACTCCTATCAACAAGGAGTTCCGGCGCTCTTCCAACGGCACTATTTCGGTTGCGGACTTGGCGCCAGAGCACGACGAGGCAGCGCTTGTGTTCCACATGCCACCACCACGCATCGACACATCCCGACCTCTCACCGCGGAGAAGTGGGCGGCGCATGTGGAGCAGCTCCAGAAGTACGAACGGGCGTTTTCCGAGTACCGGCAAGCGGTGCTTCGGTACCAGCAGGGGCGACTCGAGAAGGACGAGCGCCATCACAACATTATATATTCGGACACGTCGTGCTTGGACGTGTTTCAGACATGTTTGTTCAACGACATGCTTCTCCTCCAGAACTACACGCGGGCGCTCCAGGAATTCAAGGACACGCTCCGTCAGTTTTGCCGGGACAGCGCGGCGGTGAATGCCATGACATAAGCAGGATAGGAATACAGGACACTAGGCAAAGATTGTAGGAATATGATGTGGATTTTCAAGCCACGAGATATGCAATGTCTGGGGGTGGCTCTAGGGTAGACTATGTGCCATTGCAACGTCCGAAACGGTTATGGCAGATGTTTAGTGATCGATTATTAATACGGTGGTTTTTGGTTTTGTGGCGTATGGCACCAGTGAGAAATTACGTATTTACTGGTGAGACGAGCCTGCCTCCTCTGACCGAATTGTGTAATTTTAGGACAGAAACGCAGTATTCCACCTTTTGGCGGACCCTGACCCTGTGCTCGAATGAAAACCAAAAGTCAAAAACCAAAACCAAAACCAAAACCAAAACCAAAACCAAAATGAGAAGGAAGACCAATAAGGTCCACGCCTTTTTGATTGTCCATTTACTCCCCGCTGTATATTTATCATTTTCCATTCCTCGTCGACTTCGTGTCTTTCTGAATTACGCACTTCTCGGTTTGTCCTGTCTGCGCAAACAAACGCGTCGCACATAATCCAGACTATAACAGACGGAATCAACCCCAGTCAGAAAAACTCCAACTTATCGACTCAAATCCCAAATACATCTCCTCTTCTTTAACCTTGCCCACAATCGTAAAATGAACCCCGCCATAAAAATTATATCCCCCACATCCCCAGTATGTTACAGTAGACATTGCCCGTCCATAACCACCGCCCATCTGCACTCCCACCTCGCCAACTCTCTCCTACTCCACCTTCTTTCCATGAGTTTTCAGCGCCAACTCTTCATCGTGGTGGGAGTGGCGTTCCACTTCTTCTACCTCTGGCTGATCTTCGACATTTACTTTGTGTCGCCGTTGGTCCACGGCATGGACCAGCACCGGTCCACCGCCAATCCACCGGCCAAGCGGCTATTTCTCATAGTGGGCGACGGGTTGCGGGCAGACAAGACGTTCAAGTGTCTCACCCACCCCACTACAGGCGAGAAACAATACTTGGCGCCATATTTGCGTAGCCTCGTGGAGAAAGAGGCTACATGGGGCATTTCCAACACCAGAATGCCCACCGAGTCCAGACCGGGCCACGTTGCCATGATTGCCGGGTTCTACGAGGACGTGAGCGCCGTCACCAAGGGGTGGAAGGAGAACCCTGTGGACTTCGACTCGTTTTTCAACCAGCTGACCCATACCTACTCGTTTGGATCGCCCGACATCTTGCCGATGTTCGCGTACGGCGACTCGGTGGTGCCGGGCCGGATCGACGTGTGTATGTACGGCCACGAGTTTGAAGACTTCACCCAGAGCCTGATTGAGCTCGACTCGTTTGTGTTCAACCACTTCGATCTGCTCATGGACCAGTCCACCACCAACCACACCTTGCACGACGAGTTGCATCGCACGGGAAACGTGTTCTTCCTCCACTTGTTGGGCCCCGACACTGCGGGCCACGCCTACAGACCGTACTCAGCCGAATACTACGACAACATCCAGTACATCGACCGCCAGCTCGAGCAGCTTGTGCCGCGGATCCACGAGTTCTTTGGCGACGAAGAATCGGCGTTTGTGTTTACTGCTGACCACGGCATGTCGGACTTTGGCTCCCACGGAGACGGCCACCCGGACAACACCCGTACGCCGTTGATTGCATGGGGTGCAGGAATCAAGAAGCCGGAGATTGCGTCCGAAGAGCAGTTGCGGTCGCAGGACCCTGTGGCATCGGGCTACGAGGCAGACTACTTTGACACGTGGGAGTTCGATCACTTGGCGCGTCACGACGTGAAGCAGGCAGACATTGCGTCATTAATGGCATACTTGATTGGCGCGAACTACCCCGCCAACTCCGTGGGCGAGTTGCCGTTGGCATACATTGACGGCAGCGCCGAGGACAAGATCAGCGCGTTGTACGAGAACGCGTTGGCCATTGTGGAGCAGTATTTGGTCAAGGAGAGCGAGGTATACAGCCACCAGTTCCAGTACAAACCTTTCGACCCGTTTGTGGCCAAGCCAATTGCGGCGTACAAGCGGGAAATCGACCAGCTCCTTGCCGAGCTCAAAGAAACGCCGTCGCGTGAAATTGAAGCCCAACTCATCCAACTTTCAGAGGAGTTGATGAAGTGCGCGTTGGATGGCTTGACTTACTTGCAGACGTACAACTGGGTGTTGTTGCGCTCGATCGTGACCCTCGGCTTCTTTGGCTGGATCATCTACTCGTTCATTGTGTTCTTGAAGTTGTTCATCTTGAGGTCGTTCGAACAGCCTTCACACTCCCAGACGTTACTTGGTGCGTTCGGTGCGTTGGCGGTGGCGTTAAATTACGTTTTGTTCTACCAGCACTCGCCGTTCAACTATTACATGTATGCAGCGTTCCCTCTCTACTTCTGGTACACCATTGTTAACGAGCGCCACTTGTTCTCCGAGGGGTTGAATGTGTTTCTTTATGGCATCTCCGTTCCAACGCAAATCTTCACCCTCGTGTCGTTTCTTTGCATGTACGAGAGTATTGTTTATGGCTTCTTCAACAGACATATGTTCTCCATCCTCCTCGTGATGGTAGGATTATACCCCTCGTTGGTACGCAAGCGGTTCCCCATGAGCACCCGATTGGCATGGTTTGTCAGTTGTGTGTGTATGTGTACCTTCACCAACTTAGATGTGATCAAGGTTGAAAGCTTGTGGCAAATCAATCTCAGTTCTGCCGCAGCATTTATCGTCGGAACGATAGGTGCGGGCATTGTTTTCCAGCGGCAAATTTCTCCCACGGCGAAGAAATTAGTTATTGCTCAGTTGGCCGCAATCCCGGTCATGGTATATGCCACCAATGTTTCTGTCATGTCATTGCAGGCCAGAACTGGTTTGCCTTTACATTCTCAGATTTTGGGATGGATCACGTTTGTGGTATCGGTGCTTGTTTTACCAGCTCTCCACGCATTAAATGCTTCCTCCGACTACCAGGTGAGGCTTTTGATTATCTTCTTGACGTTCATTCCTACATTTATCATTTTGACCATCTCATTCGAGTTGTTCTTCTATGTCAGCTACTCGCTAGTGTTGTTGCAGTGGTTGCGTATTGAGACTCAGTTGAAGTTCACTAAGAAGGAGATTGCCGAAAGCAGGAAGCACCAGAATTCGTTGCCTGAAGGCTACTGGTTGCAGACCATCCGGGTTTCGATCATTGGGTTCTTCTTCTTGCAATTTGCGTTTTTCGGAATCGGAAATGTTGCTTCCATCTCATCCTTCTCCTTAGATTCAGTTTACAGATTGGTTCCCATTTTCGATCCATTTGCCATGGGCACCTTGCTTATGCTCAAATTGATCATTCCTTACGTGTTGTTATCCACCTGCTTTGGAATCATGAACTCCCAATTGGGCATCCGGAAATTCACGATTTCCACTTTGATCATTTCTACCTCGGACTTCTTGTCTCTAAACTTCTTCTACTTGGTTAGAACCGAGGGATCGTGGCTTGATATTGGAGTGTCTATCTCCAACTACGTTTTGGCAATCTTGTCGTCGTTGTTCATGCTTATCCTCGAACTTGTGAGTTCGGTGATTTTGCGTGGAGTCCAATTCGAGGACACTGACAAAAACATTGAAAAGATTTTGGCCGACAAAAACCCAATTAGTTCTCGGCTTCGGAATAGAAAAAATGACTAACCAGCCCGCCACCACCGGAACCCGTTTATAAGAACCAATTTATGTGCAGGCATATGACTCAAAAACTGTAGAGCGAGTGGAGTATGAACCGATAGTATACTTTTCTGAACCGTGGGAACCATGACGCAGACGCCTAAGAAACATGTGTTGATGATCGATAACTATGATTCCTTCACCTGGAACTTGTACCAGTACTTATGCCAGTCGGAGTTGTGCAAGAAGGTAGACGTCTACAGAAATGATGAGATCGACATTGAAACGATTGAAAATGTCATAAAGCCGGACATTTTGTTCATCTCTCCTGGCCCTGGACACCCAAAATCCGACGCTGGAATCTCCAAGGCGGCTATTGAACACTTTGCCGGAAAAATCCCTATCTTCGGTGTGTGCATGGGCCAACAGTGCATGGTCGAGGTTTTTGGCGGTGAGGTCACGTTTGCTGGAGAAATTGTCCACGGAAAGACCTCTACCATCAAACATGATGGCAAGGGTGCTTTTGCGGGTATTCCACAAGGAGTTGCTGCTACTAGATACCACTCTTTGGCTGGTACTAAGGGCAAGATTCCCGAGTGCTTAGAAGTCACAGCTACTACCGAAAGTGACCCGAAGGTGATCATGGGAATCAGACACAAGACGTACACTATCGAAGGTGTCCAGTTCCATCCCGAATCGATTTTGACTGAGGCGGGTCACGAACTTATTGAAAACGTTTTGAGAATGAATGGAGGCACTTGGGCCGAGAGCAGAGTGAGTAAACCAAAGGGTAACATATTGGAGACTATCTACAAACAGCGTAAGGAGGATTATTGTGAGATTGAATCCCAACCAGGAAAGTCTTTCGCCGATTTGCAGACTTCTTACGACCTTGGAGTTGCGCCTCCGCTCGTAAACTTCTACGATCGCCTCGCATCGACCAAAGCCCACGACGAAACAATTATCTTGTCCGAATTTAAGAGAGCTTCCCCATCCAAGGGTGATATTAACATCTCTGCCCACCCAGGAAAGCAAGGGTTGACATACGCCCGTAATGGGTGCGCTGCTATTTCGGTGTTGACTGAACCAAAGTGGTTTAAGGGTTCTCTTTCAGACTTGTCGCTAATTCGCCAGGTGATCGACGGAGAAAAGGAAAGACCTGCTGTTTTGAGAAAGGAGTTTATCTTCAACAAGTACCAGATCTTGGAGGCGCGGTTGGCCGGCGCGGACACCGTGTTGTTGATTGTTAAAATGTTGGACAATGCCCAGTTGTTGCAATCGTTGTATGAATATTCCTTGACTTTGGGTATGGTACCACTTGTGGAAGTGAATGATGCTGCTGAATTGAAGGTCGCGTTGGCTTTGACGTTCAACGGTGCCAGAGACGAAAACCTTGTGATTGGCGTGAACAACAGAAACTTGACTACTTTCGATGTGGACTTGAACACTACCACCTCTTTGGTTTCTGAGGCTAAGAACAGTATAAGAAAGGGAGAAGTGGTTGTTTTGGCCCTTTCTGGTATCACCAGCGTCGAGGATGTCAAAAAGTACAAGTATGAGGATGGGGTTGATGGATTTTTGATTGGCGAGAGTTTGATGAGAGCTGAGGAGAGAGGCGAGGCCGGAAGATTCTTGGACGAGCTTATACATGCGTAAATAGTCGGACAGTAATACTATCGCTGCTGGTACTTTAGAATACAAACGGTAGATATTACAATAGTGTGATTTTTTTTTATATTAGTATTATATAGTTATCTTATTTTTTTTGGATTTTTTTTTTCTTTTCTTTAAAGTGCAGTAGGAGAAAGAAGACATCAAGTCTGTTCTCGAAAATAGCTACTTCGATTCTTCCCAACTCGGTGCTCTTCCTTAAAATGGCGCAAGTAGTTGGATAGCGGCTTTTTCTCCAGCGTCGATGTCCAGCATCGGATTTCTACCACTTTATAGCAAGCCGGGCATACCACCCCTTCGTGTGATCGGACTCGGGCAGTGGTTTTTCTAGGGGAATTTGTACTCTTTGCAACCGCGTAGTGGCCAATATTCAAGGGATTTGGCGTTAAGAAATTGTCAGTGAAAATTCCATGAGAGTGGCTCAAGTGCTGAGCATAGCTAGAGTTCTTCAACTCGTAGAAACTCAATTCTGCGCAGTAAGGGCATAGCCCACTTCGAGTCTCATTGATTGGTAGCCCTGTCGCCTGGTCTGTTTCCACTCGTGTGAATTCCTGTTGGTAGGGATGGCTCACATTGAAGAACTCATTTCGTTCATAGCTCACATTTTTGTGTAGATGCGCTAGACACTCCAAGCTCCCCCGAATATATCTCGACCTGTTTATTACACATCCATCCTGGTCTTGTAATGAAACTAGCTGGGATTCATGTCCCGTGTCTCCAGGATCTGGAAGCTTGGCATAATTTTGGAGTTGCGGTGCTGGTTCTAATTGGTAGTGAACTTGAGCGAAGGAATAGTCGAAGGTTCTTTTCAATTTGGTTTTTTTTCTTGGTCTCTTGGTTATTCTTCCATGCCTTGCTTTCGCCAAGTCATGGGGAGGAGTGGGACATTGTCGCTTGGGTAAGGCACTTCGAACAAGGGAATCAATAGAATATGTATAATTAGGCCCGGCTAGAGTGGGATCAGGGTTTCCGTCAAATGTCATATTTTGATCAGGATTTGAAGGATTATCTGAACTGAAGCTCATGGAGATAAGGTAATTATCATTGGCAGAATGGGTAATTGGAGATAAATCGGAGGAAAGCACATTTGAGGTAGATATTATTCTATTGGGATTGTCAGGATCGAATGAGTCAAGATCAATTTCGGCGGCCAGAAAGCTGTATTCAGAGAATGTTCCCGTCGATAATGGCCGAGGAAACTTGGAAATTTTAGCAGCAAATTCAAGGTTTAAAATGTCTTCATCCACTGAATTTGACGGTGACCCCGTATCGCCAAAAGATATATCTTTTGGAGGAGATTTTCCATCAGTGATATCAAAAAAGTCAAACAGGGTAGAAGTGCGCTTGATGGAGAAGAGACTACTAACCTCTTCATCGGTAGAGAAGTTCATTGTTCCATCTTTCTCTAAGTCGATCTCAGGATTAGAGAATCTATCTGGTGGCTCACTTGAAGTCGGAGTGTTCTTCAAGATAATGGCGAGGCTTTCTTTGATAGAACTTTCTGGGCGAGGATGGTTCTCAAGTTTCCAGAATCCCAGACTTATAGCATTTTGCTTCCCGTGCTGAATCAGTCGGGGAATCTCTAAAGAATCCGGTTGAGGAGCGAATTCTTCCAAGTCATTCCATGGACTGAACTCATCCAAGAAATCGGTCAACATTTGTAAGCTAAAAAGAATGGACCGGTTCGCCAAACTGGAGGATGAAGCTAAGTATAGACGAGCGAAAAGGAGTTTAGCTAGGGTATTTAAGGAAAGGATTAAGGCGCTTCTGGGGGCGTTGGAGCTAGATAGGAGAAGATATTAAAAGTGAGAAGTTTCAATAAAGGGAATTAAAAGCGCCAGACGAGTACTAGTAGCTTAGAGACAGCAGAGGAACCAGGGGTGCTCGTATTGGCTAGAGATATTAGAGAGCTAGAGTTTGTATCGGAATTCCAAATTCACCACCAGAAATGTAAAGTTTTTATGGACTGTTTAAAAAGATCTGATAGGAGAAATAGATCTGGAAACTTTTAAATAGCTGAGGAATCGGAGATTAGATAACTTAAGAGTAGGCTTTTGAAGAAGAGATTTAAGGAGTGCTTATAGGCGAATCGATTCAATATACGGGATTGTTTCAAGACTGTTGATGAAGCAGTAAGAGACAATTGCGGTATTGAACTGAAGAAAAAAAAAGACAACGAATGACGGGGAAATCGTGTCTCTTAAATATTCCAAAATCTTGATTATTTGAGAAAAGAAAGAAGCAAGTAGGGGTCACGGATATGCACCTAAATTACACAATCTTCGACTATTGCTTATATTTGAATGCTTTTTTGTTCGGCGCTTCCTTTTGTGAACATTTTCTGTCTGCTCAGCCGGGTGCAAAATGTGGTCTGCGGTAATGTGCACCACGAAGTGTGTCAAACGGCTTAAATTTCTCGTATATCATGCAGGGCTGCATTACTTTGGTGATGGAAAAAAGATTTGAATACTGAATATTTTCTCGTACCGTTGCAATTTTTGAGACAAAATTGGCCACTCACTGTTGAGAGATAATCACCGCTATGATACGCTTTCTGCAGCGACGTGAGGCTGAAATTTGAGAAAACTTACCTACATGGTCTGCACCTTAATCGACGTATTACGAATCGAATGCCGTATAATTTAGGAAATTGGTATGCTCGTATTTGCAATTAAGATGTACTTTGGATTAGCTGGGTCAAACCAGGGCCACTCTGTTTTGGTACTCTAGCCTTCTCAAAGTTGACATACGTGTATGATACCCTATGGGCTGTAGAAGTAACAGTCAGAATGTGTTTAAGCATGCAGAAAGGAACAGAGAATTTATTCTTTTCTGAAATAAACTAAATGAAACGACGTATTAATACAAGGTAGCGATTTTCACCGAATCAAACAATCCTGTTGTCTTAAATAGTTATTGAACCTAATCAGACATACAAGCGCAAGTGGTTTAGTGGTAAAATCCAACGTTGCCATCGTTGGGCCCCTGGTTCGATTCCGGGCTTGCGCAATTCTTTTTTTGGTTTAGATATTTTTCGCGGTTCGGAAGCTTATGTTGAGTCAATGCTCTGACTCAGACACGGGGTGGTTTTGTGGCATCTCTTCCTTGGTGTATGGATGTTTTGCTCTTGGTGTACGGGTTTTTATATTCTGGTGTATGGATGTTTTGCTCTTGGTGTATGGGTTTTTATATTCTGGTGTATGGGTTTTTGTGAGTGAGGTACGGGTGTTTATTGGGTTTGTTGTGTTGAAATTGTTGAAATGAAGTGCAGTATGTGCAGTTCTTTCAGATATTCTGAATATGCAGCTTGACCATCGGACATCGGTTTTTCGGAGAATAGTGATCCGCATGGAAGCTCATGGAATATTCTATCTACATGAAGGAAATTCATACGGAAATATTATAAATATGGAAGAATTTCCCAGGCTTCTGGTAAATCTTCAGAGAGAGTTAGGTATAGAGATATACATAGAAATATAGTACTCAGTTAACAAAATGGAACTTCTGAATATTCCTGCAGACGCTTTAGAGCTGTCTATAGAGAAAATTCAACACGGTGATGACAAGTGGTGTCCGGGTGTTTTGTGCGAGATGTATGGATCTTCTACTTGTGGTGTATGGATGTTTTGGTCAAAGGTGTACGGGTGTAAAATTCTGTTTGTGTACCGCGCCCTACCCGTGTTTGTGGCTCCATGAACTAGCCTACAAATCAACCACTTTTCTTTTGATTTAATGATTGGTTTAGATCACACAAACCAACAAATAACGTATTATTTCCCCATATAGCACTCTAATCTATTCTCGGCATTTATTAAATTTAGTTATATGCCCTGCCCCTGAACGGAGAACAGTCATGACTTTGTCTGGTACTGCCCCATTCTCCTGGCTCATTCAGACTCGGATGTCTCAATTTGGTTCCGTTTTGAGAGAGTTTGATCAATTTTTACCAGGATAACTACTTTATACCCGCAGCTGCATTTGTTTGTATCACTGGATATTTTTTGCACTCAGCCCCCTTTTTCAGGCGTTTGGTGCAATGTTCCGTTTGTACCCAGATCAGACACATCACGGCGGCGCCCTTCTACCTGCAGTACCAGAAACACCTGTCGGATGCAAACCGACCCGAGATCTGCTTGTGCTCCGAGTTTCCAATAATAGATATTCGTTTGCTTAGTCCAACACCGTCCAATTCAACCTGAATTCCCTTCAATCTCACACTGTCTTTCCCTGCATCACCGGAGTATTTTTGTTTTAAACCTTTCTTCCACTTGTGCACAGCCTCCGCAATTTCCACTCCACCTGCCCCATCAAGCTCATCAACCGCCATCCACATATCTAGAGTTTAGCAACCGCTCATGACACAAATACCCGAAGTCGCAGAGCATAGACCCAGACTATCCATCACTCGCATCATTGATCATGAGTTTCGAGGGCTTTCCGTCGATCGGGCGTTAACGACGATGTCGGCATTCGACCTCATAGACCATTGCTCACAGCTTTTCGAGAAGCTGGTGAAGCTACGCGGAACTCAGCGAGGATTGCGTCGATACGTGCGGGCATACTTGATCTTCACATATTCCATCACTACTTTCATCATGGTACACTTTGAGGGTTTCGCACGATTCATGGAAAACAGCCACACCGATTTCGTCATTTACTTGAACTTGTATGAGTTTTTCCGATCTGATAAAGTTCTTGGATCCGATGCTTTTAGTGTCAATTTGCAAGATGCCCGCGAGAGTGTCCTCGAATACTTGTATCTGAAAGAATTGCTCAGTTTCGACGCAGAGGAGCTTTTCGGGTGGTTGGACGACTACGTGGCATACTTACAAGATGACAGCAGCAATCGAAAGGAGTTGGATGTCTCACAAAGTTTCTCCCCCCAAGTTCCACCAAGTCCTGACTTTGAATGGAAGTCAGTTGATATTTTACCGTCCAAGGAGTCCACCGGAAGTGCTGGCTTTCTCGACGACGATGGCTCAATTAACGATCTCGATGATTTCAGGGTGCGTTTTCCAGAGATACTGGTACCAGGTCCCATAGAACCAACCCCCTATCCCACAAAGCTGCTAATTCCGGTACCTCTGTTGACGGATATCTCTGGTGTAGGAGCAGATTCAGACAAACAAAATTCTAAGCGATTATCATGGTCGCTGTCTGAATCTCTAGAACCACCGCTGATTGCTCCTCCACCTGTTCCTAGACACGGGTCTCATCTTTCTTCATATGGCTCCGCAAATGGACCCACGAGAGCACCACCTCCTGTTCCATTGGTGCCTCCAGTTCCATTGACTTTCAAATCTCATACGCAACCCAATGGATTTTCCCCGATCTATAACGAGAAAACCAATGCATATTCCGACCACCGTGAGATCCGCCAGCCTCAGTTTCCTTCACCATCTCGAAGCGTCACACAAACGGGTCAAACAGGGCTCACATATCCGCCTGTCCCACTACTACAGGGAGTACCACAATCAAGAATAGATCCAAACCAGAACCATGGTATATCCCAAATCTACGTTCGCCAGCCTTCTATTCAATCGCCACATAGACCGAACACAATTCAGTACTATGGAGATCACCAGAAAGGGGCACAACCACACCACGGCAGTAAGCACCATTCGGCAGCATTTACGCCACAAAGACCACCAAATAATGGAGACAACCGTGTGTCAAAAACGCAGTGGATGCATGCGAATTCTGTTTGTGGCCTTAAGAATTTGGGCTCGTCATGCTACATTAACCTGACAATCCAGATGCTAGTGGGCTTAGAGCGGTTCAATGATCTTTTCTACTACCGTATAAACGAGTGGCTTACTTCCGGCAAGAAAAATACCCTTGCAGAGTCTACTGCAAGTTTGGTAGCCACGTTCAATTCCAATGGAGGAGCCAACATTGCGCCAACAAAGTTTTTGAAAGTCTTGGCCAAACTCAAACCCGACTTCAACATCCCGAATGAGCAGCAAGACGCACAAGAGTTGTTATTGTTCATTTTGGACAGGCTCCATGAAGACTTAGCTCACAAACCTTCGCATCCCGACATGGATTACATTTCTACTTGGGATATAAATGTCAATCCAAGTGACCGTGAAAAATATCTTGAGTGGTACCGAGGGCTCGTTAAGCATGAGGGGGAGTCCCAAGTGAATGATATGTGCCAGGGCCATGTGCAACACAAACTCATTTGCAACAAGTGCAGCTTTAGTTCTATAAGCTACAGCCCGTTCACAATTTTGTCACTTCCCATCCCACATGCGAACAAAGAGGGTGTTGACCTCACTGACTGTTTGCGTTATTACACCCAGGATGAAGTTCTTAGCGGTGAGAATGCGTGGAAGTGTCCCAAATGCAACAAAACGGAAAGCAACAAGGAAAACCCCATGGATGTTGTGTTTGAGCAGAAGCGTGGGTTGTTCCGATTCTCCAAACGAAGCAAATCACCGTCGAAGAAACCTTCCGCAACCGCACCAAATGCTAGCACGATTTCCATCAAGCAATTGAGCTTCATCAAGTTGCCGCCGGTGTTGTTCATCCATTTGTCGCGGTTTCATATGTTCAACTTGACCGACAAGCTTGACACAGATATTGCGTACCCATTGCGGCTTCTGTTCAACCGCCAGGACCATGAAATCACGTATGTTCTTCGGGGACTCGTTAACCACTATGGTAACCTCAACGGTGGCCACTACACCAGCATTGTCAAGAAAACCCCGCGTATGGCAGCCGACGAGAAGTCAGCCCCAGTCTGGTGTTCGTTTGACGACGACCATGTCCGCATCAACGTACCATACGGTAATCCGGGAGTGAGTCCAAACAAAGTGCACTCGCGCGATGTATATGTGCTATGCTACGAGCGGGTGTAGCTAGGCGTCACTGTCGCTGTCGTTGGCAAATACCAGGGCCACAGCACGCTTTTTGGCCGCGAGGCCCTTGAGCGAGAGCTTGATCGGCCCACTGGGCTTCGCCCCACCATCTGTAACGTTACTTGCAATCGCTTCTTCACTGGCTTGTAGATGTTGTTTCGTGCCGTCATCTCGGAGCGCTTGTTTCTCTTCCAACTCTCTCCCGCGTTCAATTTGTTGCTGAAGGAACTTCATAGACCGTTCCTCGTCTGCCTCTCCCTTTTGTTGCTTGGCCGGTGCCGTGGTATCGGGCAATCGGATCACCAAGTTGAATTCGTCTTCCTCATCGGGAATCTCCACTCTGATTTTGCCCTGGCGACCTAAGTGGCGCACAAAAGACGTCAAAGATGTCCATTTGGTGGCGTTCATGTGAACATGGTCCCGGTCGTTCAAGATATACTCCTGGTAAAACTTGTTGGCATTGATTTTCTTGGTTCCGTGGTTGACGCGCAAAAGCCGCATGAATTCCCGCTCAAACTGGGACAGAAACCCCTCCACTACCGAAGCGGCTTTCCCATCTTTGCTGAGATTGGCAATTCGGCCCGTATGAGATGGCGACAGAAGATGGTTTTTGAATCCGTTGGCATCTCTGCACTGTTTCTGGCAGAGTTGGCAATAGTACCTTAGTCTCTGCAATCCTGATGCCTTGAGCTGTTTGGCCTGGAACTTTGCGGACCCGAAATCGGCTTTTCCCATCGAGTTGGAGATTGAAGGAAGAGGCAAAGGTTACAGCGGGAAGATGGAGGGCCAATCTGTAGTAGCGAGGTGCAGCTTGTTCTATGCAGAAGGCCATCACCATAACTGCCAGTAGGGTGGGAACCGTGTGATGGTTCTGCGGATATTAGTTCCGAGATTCTGCGATCCTGGTGTTTCATAATCTCGGGAGCTTCACGATTTATCAGCTTTCACAAATTCTGATACTCTGGGAATATCCAACTTTCCCCCGGCCCATGGCTCTGGGTTCTCCAGACTCGACTTTCCTGCAGTACCACATCACCACTACACCTCTGGTTTGTGGAGAACCTCCCATTTCGTCACCCAAAATGTTCCGCACGCGCCTTGGTGCGCTTTCACGTCACAAGACCACCCAGAAAACTATTCGGTTGGCATCGACGGCACCGATCAAGAGCTACACCGGACTAAAGAACCCGGCATCTCTCATATGGCATCACCACTTGCCGTCCACCGCCAAGTACTTCAGCGGCATTTTGGCGGCTGCCGCTACCATCAGTCACGTGCATCCCAACACCTTAGTGACGATTGTTCCGCCAGTAGCGGTGGCAGGCTACTTTGCGGCGCGCCGAATCAACCATGCCAACTATGTTCAGCTGTTGGCCTTGGTGCGCCCGCGAGATGCCGCTGAATGGGCCGATGACGACGCGAAGGTTCGCGTGTGGCGTTATAAGGAAGAGGATGTTGCTACTGTCTTGCGCGGAATCGAGAATCAATACGAGCACTTCCAAGAGCAGATTGTGGAGTTGGTAGAACAGAGAGTGGTGGACTACGTTGCGGCACGGGAGCAAGAAGGGCACGAGACGGCCGTGACACGAGCCCTTTTGGACGAAAACAAGCAGGTGGCTGTGCACGTGGCCGCAACGTTCGAGACTTTTGTGTCGCTGCAGGCTGACGTGGTGAACTCTGAGGGAAATGGAGCAGTGGTGGAGTTTGTGCGGTGTTCAGTGCCGTACTACTCGTCCAAAAACATCCAACTGAGGAGAAGATTGGGAGTGGCAGAGGTTTCTTTACTTCAGGTTCCGGACAAATCGGGGGAGGCCACCTCTGAGCTAGCAGACTACACTGACTACAAAATCTGGATCGACCTCACTCCGTACGGATTTTTCAGCAAGTGCGAGGGATTCGGAGGGTTGAGTGGAGGGATTATGAGCAGCAAGATCCACGAGGTCCAGAAAACCGGGGAGACAGTGGAGTGATGCATATACTTCATGTACATAAATATACTTTAAATCATGGGACATATATATTCGAAGTCATAGTTATCCTTACTGAATATACTACCGATGTACGGAGATATAATCGGTACAGGGTGGTGGTTATTGTTATGTAGGCGGCAGAATATCTTGTCTATATTTTTGGCAGAACCCGCTTTGCTAGGGTGGTTGGCGATACTTCTGAGTCGGACAGATCCCAGATCCACTGACCCCACTAGCGTGTGGATCCAGTATTACCAGGTATCTTCTCTCAGTGCGTTTCTAGATGGGAGCTAGAGTCTGGTTCTCCTTTGGGTCTCATAATCTCCATCTCCTCTGGCCATCTCCCAGGTCCCCAACCATATCGGACCAGTATCCATGCCAATGGCTCGCGATGATCTCTGACCCCATTCTACCTACTCGCAAAGAAGTTGCGCTGCATCTGCTCAAACGCTCCCATATGGCAGTCTGACGCCTCGCGGATCTCCACCAACGTCGGCATCCACGTCCGGATATCGGCAATGCGCTTGGTGGTGTTCGGGTGGGTGGAAAGAAACTCGGCAAAACGGCCACTGCGCGCTGGCGCCGCATGCTCCCACTTATCCATGCGCTCCCAGAAACTCACTGCGGCCCGCACGTCGTAGCACAGCCGTGCCATCAACTCGCACCCGATCCGGTCCGCCTCCAGCTCCATCTCGCGCGACGCCGGCATCTGGAGCAAACCCGCAATCAAGAGGTCGTTGAACCACAGGATGCCGGTGGCCATATACAAAAACGACGAGAGCATGATGTACACCGGCTGCTTGCTCAACTGCTCCAGCAGGTGGTGGGCCAACTGGTGCGAGAGCTCGTGCGCCAACACCGTGGCCAAGCCGTCGTCGTCGCGGCAGATGGGGAGGATGGACAGAAACACAAAGATCTTGCCGTTGGGAAGGATGAAGGCGTTGGGAGGGTCGTTGGGGGCGTGGATCACGTGTATGTGCCACTGCAACTGCTGCAAGTGACGTGCCTGGTCTGGGTCGTTGGTGTTGGCCACCGCCGCCGCCAACAACCGGTCCATCACGTGGCCAATCCGTCTGTAGGTGGGGTCGGACTCCGGCGCCAACTGGCCGCGGTACTGGCTCAAGATCTGGGAGTAGGAGTAGTCTCCGATTTTGCCCTCGAGCCAGTAGGGGATCCAGAGAAACCGGAGACGGTGGGTGAACGGCGCCTGGTCGAGGTTGTAGAGGTAGAACGACACGGCGCCGCCGGTGGCGTAGAGCACATACTTGTTGCGAAGAAGGTGGAATGACACTGGCGGGCGGGTGTTGTCAAACCGGCGGTAGTTGGAGCGGAACCGGGATGGCTGGATGGGGCGGCGGGATGTGATGGGACGAAAGAAGGTCGACCGGAACATTGCGTCGAGGGTGTTTGCTCGCAGCTGCGTGGATTAGTGGAGCTAGTGGATTGGCGCAGATGAGTGGCTATTGTCCGGTGATGTTCTGGTGGTGCAGTGACGGTATGTTAACAGTTTCGTCCCACTGTTATGTAGGAGGAAGTTGATGTCAGTGTGGAGTAGGAGTGCGTACATTCAGACGGCCATAGGGTCGGATATCGCGCCTGAACAAGTAATCAAAGCATTATACGGTTACAAGGCTTGGGAGCCAAATGTAACTGGTTCACGATCGACGATTCGTCTTGGTAAATGGTCGAGACGACCAAACCTCTACCCGTTCTACCTCCATCCTATATTGTCTATTGCGAAGTTACCTCGTAAATGTGTAGCGAGCAGAAGCCATAAAGAGCTACACAAGCATATGCACACAGCGCCCGTCACGTCCGAGCATCACACATAGTTGGCCAGTCCGAAGCCTCGACGAGCAGAGACTCTGGGATCTCAGAACCCGTCAGTGACTGAGATGTTTCAAAACGCGGTCCGTGACCCAGAGTCACAGGTGAAGGACATTGCAAGGCTCAAAGCACAAGGGAGTCAGATTGAGCAACCGTTGCAAGAGTCAGGTTAAGCAACTGTTGCAAGCGATCGTAGAGCTGTAAATATGACGGATCACGAAGCAACCCAATGCTCCTCAAACGTGGCTCGGCACTCAGTAATGACCAAGTAAGGCGAATCGCCTCACCGCGACAAGTCGTGGTATGCGTGGCGTTGCCGCGGCAGCTCTTCGTCATAGTCGGCACTGCGGCTGTCATAGTCCGCAGTATTGTAGTTGATACCATATCCCGCACCGTTGCGCTCGTTGGGGCTGCCGAGAGGGTCGTTGACATAGCGGTTGTAGATGTCTCCATTAGCATGGGTTTCAATGGCATTAGCATGGTTGTCCATGGCATTAGCATGGTTGTCCATGTCCCCATTAACATCGTTGTCAACGTCCCCATTCACATGGCGGATGCTTCCTCTGTTGACATAGTGGTCGTTGATGCCCATGCGGTCGTACATCACATTATGCACCATGTCCGACAGCAGGGAGGCTGTGACCGGCCCCGGCCCCGGGGGCTGCTTCAACGCCGCGGCAGACGGGAGCTTGTCGAAAAACGGTGCCTGGAGCTGCTTCGCCAAGTTGTCGAGCGACCGCAGCGGATCACGCGACGGGGTGGAGTGCGAGGTGGAGTTGGGGCTGGAGTGGCCGCTGTGCACGCTGTGGCGGTCTGGCGGGAGTTGTGGCGGCTGCAACTCGCTGTCTCCGAGGATCGGGATAAACTGGTCGTAGAAGTCGTACGCCAGCGGCGTGCGGGGCCCCGCACCACCCATGGCTTTGGCTTTGTCCGAAAGGGTCTGGGTACTGGCCAGGTGGGCGGAGCCGCCCAGCGGCGGTTTCTCGGGCGATCCTCCCGGTGTAATGGGCACACGGAGGCTATACGGCGGTGCCTTGGCCCCGTAGGGTCGGTGGAGCGCCTCGTGGAACTCGGTGTAGGAGTTGTTATCTCGCAACTCGACGTCGATGGCAGACAGTGCGTCCTCTTCGCGGTCGGAGCGGCGGCGGCGGAGGTAGAGCACCGTGGCGCCCACGAGCACCACGAAGCACGGGATTCCGACGGCGAGGCCCACGGCTAGACCCTGGTCATACACCATGGTGGAGTAAGTGTGACGGGGAGGGAAACGAGTTTGCGGGCGGGGGGAAACGGGGGAAAAAGGTG